>OX030962.1:1728609-1778609 GCA_943735955.1 Piscicola geometra
ATTAAAAAAAGTTTCACTCACTCATTCATCCATCAATCACTTCATCCTCCACTTACCCATTCATCTATCAATCCCTTTTCAAACACTAACTTTTTTTTTGGAAACGGCATCTTTTCCACCCCCAGCACCCTTCTCCTCCTCGTCCAATTCAAACTTTATCGACTTCTTCTCGGCAGTCTCCCTCCGGCCACCTTCTGCATTCAAAATCGACTTCGGCTTCACCGACAGTTCCACGCTGATGAGCGACTTGGTGTCCTGCTCGAACTCCGTCCCTTTCACCGAACCTTTCTCAGACCCCGTCAAAGACCTCGACTCCATCCGAGAGGCGGACATTCCTTCAACGGCCACCATCGACATATTGTCGTCTCCTGCCGTTGATCTTGTTTCAATCCTCGACACTGACCGAGCTTCGCCCAGTGCCGACTGTGGTCTGGAACCGCCTTCCACCATCGAGACTCTATCGCTCAACCCTCCATCTACTAACGCTGCTATACTCCTCCCTTCTTCAACACTGCCCACCAATGACTTTCCATCATGGGTGCTTTTAGCTGACTTGATTGACTTTGTTTTGGATTTGGAACTTTTAGTCGACTTGCCTCCTTCCGATTTGGCATCAACTTCCAGTTGAGACTTGGCGTCGAACGGCATGGCGTTGTCAGTGCCTGCCTCTGAGCCCTCTTCGCCAAACTCTTCCTTGCGTTCTGTGCAGTGGTTGTAATGTTTGCGGTGGTTGTAGCGGTGCATTCCATCCTCCCATTTCTCAACCCTCTCACATCATTCTACCACCACGTCATCACTACATCTCTCTAACCACCACATCCTCAAACACCACGCGACCACCATCTTCCTCACACCTTCTTCAGGATCCTTGTATAGAAATACTTCAATATTGTCTATCGTGTGCACTCCCACCAACAACGTCCTGCCAAAGCTCCTCGTGTCCAAGCATCGGATCGTCAGTGGAGGCCAGAAGTTGTGGTCGTCAGGTAGGTCCTGTGGTGGTTGTGGTGTGGTGTGGTTGTGGTGTGGTGTGGTTGTGGTGTGATGTGGTTGTGGTTGTGGTGTGATTGTGGTGTGGTTGTGGTGTGGTTGTGGTTGTGGTGTGGTTGTGGTGTGATTGTGGTTGTGGTGTGATTGTGGTTGTGGTGTGATGTGATTGTGGTTGTGGTGTGGTTGTGGTGTGGTTGTGGTTGTAGTGTGGTTGTGGTGTGATGTGGTTGTGGTGTGGTTGTGGTGTGGTGTGGTGTGGTTGTGGTGTGGTTGTGGTGTGGTTGTGGTGTGGTTGTGGTGTGGTGTGGTGTGGTTGTGGTGTGATGTGGTTGTGGTGTGGTTGTGGTGTGGTTGTGGTGTGGTTGTAGTGTGGTGGTGTGGTTTTGGTTGTGGTGTGGTGTGGTGTGGTTGTGGTGTGGTTGTGGTGTGGTTGTGATGTGGTTGTGGTTGTGGTGTGGTTGTGGTTGTGGTGTGGTGTGGTGTGGTTGTGGTTGTGGTTGTGTTGTGGTTGTGGTGTGGTTGTGGTTGTGGTTTGGTTGTGGTGTGGTTGTGGTGTGGTTGTGGTGTGGTTGTGGTGTGGTGGTGTGGTTGTGGTTGTAGTGTGGTGTGGTTGTGGTGTGATTGTGGTGTGGTTGTGGTGTGGTTGTGGTGTGGTTGTGGTTTGGTTGTGGTGTGGTTGTGGTGTGGTTGTGGTGTGGTGGTGTGGTTGTGGTTGTGGTGTGGTGTGGTTGTGGTGTGGTTGTGATGTGGTTGTGGTGTAGTTGTGGTGTGGTTGTGGTGTGGTTGTAGTGTGGTTGTGGTGTGGTTGTGGTGTGGTTGTGGTGTGGTGTGGTGTGGTTGTGGTGTGGTTGTGGTGTGGTTGTAGTGTGGTGGTGTGGTTGTGGTTGTGGTGTGGTGTGGTGTGGTTGTGGTGTGGTTGTGATGTGGTTGTGGTGTGGTTGTGGTGTGGTTGTGGTATGGATGTGATGTGGTGGTGTGGTTGTGGTTGTGATTTGGTGTGGTGTGGTGTGGTTGTAGTTGTGGTTGTGGTGTGGTTGTGGTGTGGTTGTGGTTGTGGTGTAGTTGTGGTGTGGTTGTGGTGTGGTTGTGGTGTGGTTGTAGTGTGGTGGTGTGGTTGTGGTTGTGGTGTAGTGTGGTTATGGTGTGGTTGTGGTGTGGTTGTGGTGTGGTTGTGGTTTGGTTGTGGTGTGGTTTTGGTGTGGTGGTGTGGTTGTGGTTGTAGTGTGGTGTGGTAGTGGTGTGATTGTGGTGTGGTTGTGGTGTGGTTGTGGTGTGGTTGTGGTTTGGTTGTGGTGTGGTTGTGGTGTGGTTGTGGTGTGGTGGTGTGGTTGTGGTTGTGGTGTGGTGTGGTTGTGGTGTGGTTGTGATGTGGTTGTGGTGTAGTTGTGGTGTGGTTGTGGTGTGGTTGTAGTGTGGTTGTGGTGTGGTTGTGGTGTGGTTGTGGTGTGGTGTGGTGTGGTTGTGGTGTGGTTGTGGTGTGGTTGTAGTGTGGTGGTGTGGTTGTGGTTGTGGTGTGGTGTGGTGTGGTTGTGGTGTGGTTGTGATGTGGTTGTGGTGTGGTTGTGGTGTGGTTGTGGTGTGGATGTGATGTGGTGGTGTGGTTGTGGTTGTGATTTGGTGTGGTGTGGTGTGGTTGTAGTTGTGGTTGTGGTGTGGTTGTGGTGTGGTTGTGGTTGTGGTGTAGTTGTGGTGTGGTTGTGGTGTGGTTGTGGTGTGGTTGTAGTGTGGTGGTGTGGTTGTGGTTGTGGTGTAGTGTGGTTGTGGTGTGGTTGTGGTGTGGTTGTGGTGTGGTTGTGGTTTGGTTGTGGTGTGGTTGTGGTGTGGTTGTGGTGTGGTTGTGGTGTGGTTGTGGTGTGGTGTGGTTGTGGTGTGATGTGGTTGTGGTGTGATGTGGTTGTGGTGTGGTAGTGGTGTGGTTGTGGTGTGGTTGTGGTGTGGTTGTGGTGTGGTTGTGGTGTGGTTGTGGTGTGGTTGTGGTGTGGTTGTGGTGTGGTTGTGGTGTGGTGGTGTGGTTGTGGTTGTGGTTGTGGTGTGGTGTGGTTGTGGTGTGGTTGTGGTGTGGTTGTGGTGTGGTTGTGGTGTGGTTGTGGTGTGGTTGTGGTGTGGTTGTGGTGTGGTGGTGTGGTTGTGGTTGTGGTGTGGTGTGGTTGTGGTTGTAGTGTGGTGTGGTTGGGGTTTGTTAGTGGTGTGGTTGTGGTGTGGTGTGGTTGTGGTGTGATGTGGTTGTGGTGTGGTTGTGGTGTGGTTGTAGTGTGGTTGTGTTGTGGTTGTGGTGTGGTTGTGGTGTGGTTGTGGTGTGGTTGTGGTGTGGTGGTGTGGTTGTGGTTTTGGTGTGGTGTGGTGTGGTGTGGTTGTGGTGTGGTTGTGGTGTGGTTGTGGTGTGGTTGTGGTGTGGTTGTGGTGTGGTTGTGGTGTGGTTGTGGTGTGGTTGTGGTGTGGTTGTGGTGTGGTGGTGTGGTTGTGGTTGTGGTGTAGTTGTGGTTGTGGTGTGGTGTGGTTGTGGTGTGGTTGTGGTGTGGTTGTGGTGTGGTTGTGGTGTGGTTTTTGTGTGGTTGTGGTGGTTGTGGTGGTTGTGGTGTGGTTGTGGTGTGGTTGTGGTGGTAGTTGGTATGGTGGTTTTAATTTATGAAGTTTTTGTGGTGGTTGGAAAAGTTATTGTGGTGGCTAATGAAGTAAATGTGGTTGTTTAAAAAGGTTGATGTGATTGTGCTTAACTAAGAGGTAGTTAGTCAAATGACTGAAGGGTTATTTTAGATGATAGTTGTTAATGCGGCTTTGGTGGTTGTTGTAGCTGTTGTGGTTATAATTGTTGTGGATGTGGTAGTTGTTTAGGTTATAGTTGTTGTGGTTTCGGTGGCTTTATAGCTGTGGTAGTTGCAGCTTACGATGTCCATGAAGTGAAGATAGGCCTCGAAGTTGGAGTTTTTGTTCAGGTCAACAATTCTGTCCGATGACTTCACCTGTTATTTGTTGCCGTAGTAACACTTTGAAATCATAATCATCATCATAATCGTCATTATCATCATCATCATAAAAATTATCATCATCATCAGCATCATCTCATCACCTGGCCACAGCAGTCAATGGTGATGCTTGGATGGTCCACAGAAAGAAGCTGCATGCGCTTAAGCTCCCTAACCCCTCTAAAGAGGATCTGAAAAATGATAATGATGACGAGGATGATGATAATGATGATGATGATGAGGATGATGATGATAAGGATGACGACGATAACGACGATGATGATGGTGATGATGGTGGCGGTGATGCTTGTGGATGCGTGAGGTTTTGGAATTATGAGAATTGGAGGATGACGGGTGAAAAGGAATTGTATTGGAAATTAATTTAATTTATTTTATCGGTCTAATAATGATGATAATGGTTTCAAAGAAATGAAGATGGTGATAAGAATGATGATGAAAATCAAAAGTTAAAAAATTTAATATTTCTTTTCCATTCAACCACCCCTTACCCATCCACCCAGCCATTAATCCATCCATGCATCCATGCATCCAACCTCAAGCCGATGTCTACTCATAGACGGTTTGATACTGGGTGGGATGGAGTAGAGGGGTGCCTTGTCGGCCCCCAACAGATCCACTCCATCCACCTGCTTGAAGGCTGGCAGTGGCTCCATGCTGTCTGACATCTAAGGGAAGGTTTGTGGCGTTTGTATGTAACATTGTGTGTTGCAGCTGGCTATTTTGTAGTTAGGCTATTCACGTGATGCCTGAATAAGATTTTATTTGCGTAATGTTTGAAAAACTATTAAAATATTAGTTTATTACATGATTAAACTTGTGACATAAACTTTTTATTTTTGAGAAATACAACATTTTAAAACAAGAATTTTTTTAAATACATTTTTTAAATTCTAAATTTAAATTTTCCACTTGCCATCACCACAACAACGACCACTGCTACAACACCCCACCACCCCTCACCACTACCTCAATAAACTCAAAAGAGGCCAGTAACTGCCCAGCCTTGTTTGGACCTCTGTGAACCTCCCACCACTCGAGCTTGGAGGCCTCATAAAGCCCATCAGCAACGTTCACCTTCGCTGTCACCGTACATCTGCCCAGAAACTCTGGCTCACCCTGGGTGGGTGAGGAGTGGGTGGGTGAGGAGTGGGTGGATGAGGAGTGGGTGGGTGAGGAGTGGGTGGATGAGGAGTGGGTGGGAGAAGAGTGAGTGGATGAGGAGTGGGTGGGTGAGGAGTGGGTGGATGAGGAGTGGGTGGGAGAAGAGTGAGTGGATGAGGAGTGGGTGGGTGAGGAGTGGGAGGGTGAGGAGTGGGTGGGTGAGGAGTGGGTGGGTGAGGAGTGGGTGGGTGAGAGGGTAATTTAATGTGAGATGGGGTGGAAGGAGTGAATGAGTGGGAGAAGTGAATGGCTGGAAAGATTGGGTAGTGGAAGGAAAGTGATGGGTCTTTGGTGAGAGGTGGAAAGAGTGGATGGGTGGAATAAGTGGATGAGTAGATAGGTGAGAGAAGTGCGTGGGGGAGGGAAGTTAATCGTTCCTTGGTGGGTGGTGATGGAGAAAAGATAATGGGCTTGTTTTGGTTGCTGTGGTGATAAGTGGGAGGAATGAGAAGGTGGATGATGAAAGAGCTACTCCAGATTAGATATGGTTCGAAATTATTTTATTATTGCAGTATATAAATATATAAATATTATAAAAGTGTTTTACATTTTTTTATCTAAAACTTATTTTAAAACTTTAATATCTTAGCAATATGTTTTTAAACTCTCCCCACCACTATCTCACCAGAGAGTCGTGGTCGTATATCTCGACAATGACAACTGGTGGCTTTGATACAATGTTTTCAACATTTCCATATAAGGTGATGTTGGAGATGATGAGGGTTTCGTCCCATGTGGGACTCAAAGATTCGAAAATAATCTTGGGGGGGATGGTAAGTGGTGGGTATATTGGTAGTTGGAAGGATGGATGAATAGATGAATACATGCATGAGAATATCGATGGATGGATGAAAGATTAAAAAGTAAAACTTCTATTTTTCAAACCCTTTCCCAACCCTCCAATCCCTCCAACAACTCTTTCTCACCTGAGTGGTGACACACTGGTTGCAGACGAGGACTCTGGCAAAGGGATCGGAAAGGCCTGTTTCGTCAGAGGGGATGAGTGACCTGGCCTGGTACATGTACGCCCTGCACTGGAAGTTGTGCTGTTCTGGAAAATTAGGGAGGGGGAGGGGATGAAAGAGTATGCCAATTGTTTGCGCACACAATGAATTTTTGTTTGTATGTGTGCTTGTGGCTAAGTGGGCGTAAATTATTCATCTTTACGTACATCTACCTACACACACGTTCACACTAAAGTTCGGACCGGTTACCCGATTTGACCGGGTACCCGTGAGACTCCCGCGGGAACGGGAATAAAATTTAATTTCGGGACCGGAAAAGTCAAAAACAGGGATTAGGTTTTCGGGAAGGGAACGGGAATCAACATTCAAATCGGGAACGGGAAAAAACGGGAATAAAAGTTATTTTGAGTGGATTCTTTAACAATTATTCTTCAGCAAACTCTTAAGTATAGAAATCTCTATTTCATCAATACTCCGTACTTAAAATAAATATGAAATGCAATATAAATGTATAACGAAGCCACCATTGCCAATGTCAAAATCTTAAGCATTAAACTTGAAGTTGTTATGTCGAGTCCAAATATTAGAGAGATTAGAACAAATGGGTGATGATGAAAACTTGTCAGAGGAAATCAAACTGGTCAGTTATATTATTTTAATTTTATAATTTAAATTATAATTTTCAATTTCCAGTTGATTGCTCAGTTGATCATTTTGACAAAAGATAAAAATGCCCAATGATCTTATTCATATGGCAGCATCCCTGTTCCACCAAAATTGAAGATTATAAAGATTTTTCATTTTATTGGAGTAAAATGAACAATTTTCCAATACTACAAGAAGTAGCCAAAAAATTTTTGATTATACCTGCAAGTTCTATTTCCTATGTGCGGAATTTTTCAACATGTGGTCGTTTAACTTCAGACCCTAGATCATCTAATTTGAAAGCTAAAATTTATGACGGTTTAACCAGAATGAAAGGCAATAAAGACTTGATTGAATTACTTAAAAACAATGACTCACTTCAATACTTTCATTCCAATAATTATTAGAAATTTAAATCGTGTTTTTTTGAAGAAATATTTTTTGACTTTCAAATAATAAATTTTAAGAAATTATAGCACTAGCAAGTTTTGGATCGGTGAACACGGAAGCGAAAATTAATGGAAAGACCATTTTTTCGGGAATAGATCAAGACCAGGTCAAAAAGTTTCGGCAGCAGGTCGGGACGGAAAAAACAATTTCGGGAACGGGATGGGACCAGACATCAAAAATCGTTCATGTCCGACGTCTAGATCACAAACACACACATGCACACACACACACACACACACACACACACACATGTACACACACATGCACACACACATGCACATACACAAACCTCTATACACCAGTCCAACAGGAGGGATGTTAGAGTCTTCATTGGCTAGGATGGCCTCGTAACCTTTGGGCAGTTCATCCATGTAGCTCTTGGAGGTGAGGTCAAAGTCATCCAACCACATGTAGACGTCCAACTTGGCCTGGATCTTCCAGCCCAGGGCTCCGTGGTTCTTCTTGCCTGGTTTCTATAGTGGTTTATAACGAGTTTGTAACCACATTTATTTACAACAATCCGAAAAACAGTCTTTTATTTTATTTACTTGAAAAAAAGACTTTTTTTGACTTAGCGATAAAAATTATTTATTTTATTTTTTAAAATGTATTCAAAAAAACTTTTAGTTGATTCAAGCAAAGAAACTTTTAGAAAAATGGTCTGTCTCTTTCCGGCGTGCTTGCCACGCAGATTTTGGTCGGAAGAGTAGAGGATGTTTCTGGCGGGAGTTCTGAAATAGGCCACACGCTGGTTGTCGACGATCATCCACACAATTAGGTCAGGTAGCGAGTGTTGAGGCTGTGTTGGTTGTTGGGGTGGTATTGGGGTGAAGTGGTTTGTGGCGTTGTTGTTGGTGGTTGAGACTGTGGTGTTGTAAGTGTTTTCTTGTTGTTGGCATTGGTAGTGAATATTGTGTTTTTTGGTAGCGGTGGTTGTTATTCGTGATAAAGTTTCACCCTTTTCCACCCCTTCCACCACCATTCTCCCACCCCCACCATCTTCGACCACCCTTCTCTACCACTTCCACCACCACACTCACATCCTTAGAGAGACTTTTGAGCTTGTATGGAATGTCCTTCACCTTCATGAAGGCCTTCTTGACGTTGTTAGCCACGCACATCTTGCACACTGAGACCGCTTGCTCCCGTATCTTCATCTGTCGATTCAACGAATAACTCATTCAACACAAGTGTCCCTTAAACCGATGATATTATCTTTTCTATCAGGTTCAAAACTACTACAGCCACCATTACAGCTCCCGTCATACCTAAAATAGTCACCACAGTCCCCACTAAAAGCAACACAACCACCAATAAAAGAACTACCACAATCACCCTTACAACTACATCTTCCGTTTCCACTTCCACGAAAATCACAACCACCACCATAGCCACCACTGTAACTACATCGTCCCTTACCACCAACACAACTACCACCACCACCACAACCACCACCACAACTACCACCACCACAACTACCACCACAACTACCACCACAACTACCACCACCAAAACTACCACCACAACTACCACCACAACTACCACCACAACTACCACCACAACTACCACCACCACAACTACCACCACAACTACCACCACCACAACTACCACCACAACTCCCACCACCACAACTACCACCACCACAACTACCACCACAACAACCACCACCACAACTACCACCACCACAATTACCACCACAATAACTACCACAATTACTGTCACAATAACCATCAGCGGTTCAATCCTCACAGCCACAACTCCCACCACCACAACTACTACCACCACAATTACCACCACAATAACTACCACAATTACTGTCACAATAACCATCAACGGTTCAATCCTCACAGCCACAACTCCCACCATGTAGCTTTTGACTGCCTTGAGTCTGTACTGATCAAGCTTTGTCTTGCCTGAGCCAGCACCCACTCCTAAGTTTGTCCTATGATGATGGTGTGGTGGTGATGGTGTGGTGGTGATGGTGTGGTGGTGATGGTGTGGTGGTGATGGTGTGGTGGTGATGGTGTGGTGGTGATGGTGTGGTGGTGGTGGTGTGGTGGTGTGGTGGTGATGGTGTGGTTGTGATGGGGTGGTGTTGATGGTGTGGTGGTGATGGTGTGGTGTTGATGGTGTGGTGGTGATGGTGGTGATGGTAGTGAGATGATGATGGTGTGGTGGTGATGGTGTGGTGATGAGAAGATTGTGGTGATAGTGTTGAAATGATAATATTGATCGATGTTATTATGGCTTCCACCCATCATCAATTGCATCAATTAATTACTCCATTAATTATCAACCAATTAGTGCGCACAAAATCCGCGTTCATAAAAAAACCGTGCTCATTATTTTAAAATCCACGCTCCTTTTTTGAAATGTTATGTCATTACGAAGCACACACACGAAAAAGCAACAACAAAAAACAATGATCGAACTCACTTCTCGTACACTTCACAGTCTCTTCGCAGTCGCTCCATCACGCCCTTCAATCTCTTGTAGCAGCCGGTGTCATTCTTTGCCAGTCTCTCTTTCACTTCTGCCAGACCTTCTTCCTGTGTGCCAGTGTTGCCCACTTCTTTCATGTCTGGTCACTTGTGTTTTACGCCTAATTTACAAGAACTTCGAATGCGTTTTCAGCTTCTATTAAAAAATTCACGAAAAAAATTTAAACAAGTATATCAGCAACAGCCACAACCATTCAAATTTCAGCAAGAGGAGTCCAAACAACAAAAAACACAGCGACAAATACATCTAAAACCACAAACACAGCAACCAAAGCTACAAAAACCACAGCTACAAACACAACCACAGCCACAACCATAATAACAACAGCTACCATAACTTCAGCCATAACCATGAATAGCACACTACCAAAACAGCAAGGACATACACACCAGTGTGATAGCGATCTTCTCAATGATGTTGGTGTGTTGGAGTCTTTTTCGCAGGTCCTCAAACAGGCCAATCACAAAGAGACAGGGCTTCTCCTCGTCCACTGGGATGAAACCATAGTTCTTGTTTGTGAGCTTGATCAGCTGCAGAGACAGAAAAGAAAGTTAAACTTTTAGGAATATCGAAATTGAATTGAATTGATTACAAAAGTTTGACGCTTTTAAGAAAGTTTCTCATTTCAAGAAAAAAAGAAAGTGTAACTTGTGAGAATATGGGAAGGACATTTAAACTTGATTTTTTCACGTCTCTATGATACTTTATTATCTTTCCCATTCTTTCCCCCCATCACGAACCTTCCGTGGCGTGGTGGAGTGGCAAGGCAGGTGGGTTTCTTCAAAAACTTGTTTTTTAAGATTCGCCTGTTTCATCGTCGGAACTCCCGCCAAGACTCCTTCGTTCTCCTCATCATCTTCATCTCCTTCCAACTCCAGACCCGGCAATGGTGGCTTGGCTTTCGACTTGCCGTCCAATGTGTTTCCGAATTGACCTTTGGTTGGTGTGGAAGAGTGGGTTGGTGTGAGAGTGTGGGTTGTTGTGGGAGAGTGGGTTGGTGTGGGAGAGTGTTGATTGGTGTGGGCTGGTATAGAGGGGTGCGTTGCATTGGGAGTATGGGTTGATGTTGGGATTAAGCGTTTTAATGCTGTATATAATTATCCAATAGAGCACACTAGACCCATTTCACAATACACTATACCATCACAAGCAACCACAGCACCAATCATCATATTACTTTAGCAACCCACCCATACCCCTAAGCAACCCACCTATACCAAGCAAACAACCCACCCACCATACTACTAGAACAACCCACCATTCATCTAAAAGCACCCACCCACCCATGCTGCCACTCTAACAACCCACCCACCCATGCTGTCACTCTAACAACCCACCCACCCATGCTGCCACTCTAACCACCCACCCACCCATGCTGAATTCGAAGTGGATGGACTTGTTGTGGAGTTTGGCATCAATCATGGAGGCTTCGAAGAGGGTGCAGAAGAGGAGGAAGGGCTTCCGCACCGCATGCGCCGCCTGGGGGTGGTGTGGTCGTCGTATGGTCTGGTGGCGTTGTGTTTGTGTGGTAATGTGGTCTAGTGTGGTGTAGTTTGCCTTTATGGAAGTGCAGTCTATTGGAATGCTGTGGCAATTTGGTCAGATTATTTTAGTGGCGATATGATGTTGTAGCAGTCTGGGATAGTGTGGTGTGGTCTAGCTTCATGTTGTGATGTGGTTTAGTGTGGTGGTATGGTGCGTTGTTGGAGCTTATTGTGGTGTTGCGGTGGAATGCGGTTTGATGGAATATTAGCATGGATAGTCTGAGAAAGGTTTTATTAGATAGTGACGCGAAATGGCTGAGTGGAAACATAAAACAGTTAATATATTAACGACAAAAGAAGTAGAACTAGACACAAGTACAGCACCTACCACTCCAGTGCGCAGTTTTTCCTTGATGACTTTTGACTTTCCTTCTGCCATCTCGGTAGGGTCGACCGATGTTTTAAGAGAAATCAAGAGTCTGCCCCTGAAGGCTGAGCCCTCGCCCATGCCTTGGTTCAAGTCTTCTGTCCCGTCGTTCAACATCTGGGTTGGTGAGGAGGGTGGTGAGAGGGTGGTGGTTTTTGTCTGATAATAGTGGTGATTTGGTTATAGTGATGGTGTTGCTATAGTGGTGGGGTGGCTAAGTTTGGAGTGTTGCAATGAATGAATGCGTTATTTCATTATTTTTTTCTTCTAACTTAAACACCTTGTAAGCTCTGCTGGTACCATACATGTTGATCCAACTAGGTCCAAAAGTAGGAAGAATTCCTGGAAAAAAATAACATTAAAAAATATGAAAAAATAGATATATATAAAATGTAAAAATATATAAAATGTAAAAGTATATAAAATGTGAAAATATATACAATAAAAATAGATATAATAAAAATATATATAATAAAAATATATATAATAAAAATATATATAATAAAAATATATATAATAAAAATATATATAATAAAAATATATATAATAAAAATATATATAATAAAAATATATATAATAAAAATATATATAATAAAAATATATATAATAAAAATATATATAATAAAAATATATATAATAAAAATATATATAATAAAAATATATATAATAAAAATATATATAATAAAAATATATATAATAAAAATATATATAATAAAAATATATATAATAAAAATATATATAATAAAAATATATATAATAAAAATATATATAATAAAAATATATATATAATTTAAAAAATATTTAAAAAAGAAAAAAATAAGATGGAAATAGGATGAAAAATGAGCTTTATTCTATTTTTTTATTTCACCCACCATCAGCCGAACTGCCTGGATCCATAATCTGAGAGAGTTCGATGAAGTGTGTTGCCACTGCATCTTCACTCATCGTGTCGTCATCACACAGCTGGATCTGTGGCGGTTGTAGTAGTAGTAGTAGTAGTAGTTGTATTAGAAGTAGTAGTAGTAGTAGTAGTAGTAGTAGTAGTAGTAGTAGTAGTAGTAGTAGTAGTAGTAGTAGTAGTAGTAGTAGTAATAGTAGTAGTAGTAGTAGTAGTAATAGTAGTAGTCGTAGTAGTAGTAGTAGTAGTAGTAGTAGTAGTAGTAGTAGTAGTAGTAGTAGTAGTAGTAGTAGTAGTAGTAGTAGTTGTAGTAGTAGTAGTAGTAGTAATAGTGGTAGTAGTAGTAGTAATAGTAGTGGTAGTAGTAGTGGTAGTAGTAGTAGCAGTAGTAGTAGTAGTAGTAGTGGTAGTAGTAGTAGTAGTAGTAGTAGTAGTAGTAGTAGTAGTAGTAGTAGTAGTAGTAGTAGTAGTAGTAGTAGTAGTAGTAGTAGTAGTAGTAGTAGTAGTAGTAGTAGTAGTAGTAGTAGTAGTAGTAGTAGTAGTAGTAGTAGTAGTAGTAGTAGTAGTAGTAGTAGTAGTAGTAGTAGTAGTAGTAGTACTTTGATGCGGTTACAGAGGGGAGGGAACATGTCCATGAACTTAAGTGAGTCGTTCCATTCAGGAAAGTAACTCTTCACCACTGAGCTCTTGCCCTGTCGTGGTGGTATTGGTGGTGGTGGTGGAGTGGTGGTATTGGTTGTGATGGTGGAGTGGTGGTATTGGTGGTGGTGGAGTGGTGGTATTGGTGGTGATGTGGAGTGGTGGTATTGGTTGTGATGGTGGAGTGGTGGTATTGGTGGTGGTGGAGTGGTGGTATTGGTGGTGATGTGGAGTGGTGATTTGGTGGTGGTGGAGTGGTGGTATTGGTGGTGGTGAAGTGGTGGTGTTGGTGGTGATGGAGGGGTGGTATTGGTGGTGATGGTGGAGTGGTGATTTGGTGGTGGTGGAGTGGTGGTATTGGTGGTGATGTGGAGTGGTGATTTGGTGGTGGAGGAGGGGTGGTATTGGTGGTGGTGGAGTGGTGGTATTGGTGGTAGTGGAGTGGTGGTATTGGTGGTGGTGGAATGGTGGTATTGGTGGTGGTGGAGTGGTGGTATTGGTGGTGGTGAAGTGGTGGTGTTGGTGGTGATGGAGGGGTGGTATTGGTGGTGATGGTGGAGTGGTGATTTGGTGGTGATGTGGATGTGATGATTTGGTAGTGGTGGCGAGGATGTGGTGGTGAGGATGTGGTTATGTAGTAGTGATGTGATGGTGACTAGATGGTGGTGATGTGATGGAAAGAACCATGAAAATGACGGTGATAATAGAACAGCTGTGAAAAAAATGTTTCAAATATATTTCAAAAATTATTTCAATTTTACCAACACATGTTTCACGCCAACCACCACCACCATCTTCTTCAAACCGCCCACTCACAATTTGGCCCACAAACGACACTCTGACGCATGCGTCGATGAAGGCGACATCTTTCTGCGTCAACACCCTTTGCATCGAAGCCAATATGCCCAACTCGGTCTGAGGCAGGTCTTCGGCGCGGTAGATGTTGATCGTGTAGACAGCCCTGTGGCGAGTCTTGGAAATTCCCGCTGGTAAAAGGAGGTTTCTGGCGGACGGTAGTGGTTGGTTTTTGGTTGGTTGGTTGGTTGGTTGGCTGGTGGGAGGATGATGAGGAGTTTGGGATTTTTGAAAATGGTGGTTTGGGTTGAGGCGAAAATGTTTGTATGTGGTTTGTATGTTTTTAGAAGATTTGTATGTTTGTATCACCCTTCAATGTTGTCTTCATCTTCGTTCTCGACCTTCTGAGCCTGCAATGCACGTTTGAAATTAGACACATCCTCGCTAACACTCACCCCTTCTCTACCACCCCCTGCACCACAAACCCACATAAGCCATCATCACTATCGTACACAAACAATCCGAATTCTAGGTATGAAAGATGTTATTATTCTTAATGACAAAGCTAATAACACACAAAAAACATCAATAACATCAACAAAAAAATCATCAATAACATCAACAAAAACTCCAATAACATCAATAATAAAAACAAATATGATAGTAATAACAACATCATCAAAACTAACATCATCTAAAACCACAAAATATGTAATCATATTAACAATAAAATCAAAACATAATAAAAGGCTGATGACGACGATAGCGACAAAGAGAACAACAGGGCTTTATAGGAAGACTTGATCGATCGATGGTGATCGATCAATCTCCTGCGCCACTCGATGAATCTTCTTAGCGCTGATTCAACGAAACACTGCTTGCAACATCAACACTGCCTTCAACCTGCGTACAAACTACGTTTGCAGAAGTAACTACGACAACAGCAGCAACGACAACACTAATTACAACAACCTCTACAACAAAACTACAGAAACTACTACAACACTAACTACAACTGTACTAAAACTAACGTTAAAAACTTATATAAAAAACATCTAAAATACTAAGAATTGCTCGATTAGATAACCTAGCAACACAAACAACTACCCCAACAACTATAATAGCACAAAACAAACAACTACAACAGAAACAAAAGCAAACAAAACATGAAAAAAGATGAAATTAACAACAACAGCTACACAAAATCACATAGCAACCTTGAGTTGTTGTCCCTTAGCAACGATTGCGATGTCACACTTGATATAACCTTGTGGTTGTTTAGGGTTTGAAGTAGCGTATGGACAAACGAACCTCAGAATAACGACCAATGCACACTTTCAACTTCACTCACCCTTTGGACCGGCTTCGATGTCGTTAGGATCAGTAAGAACTGCCCATTTGTGGTAGAACTGGTGATCTGTTGTTGTTTTTGTTGTAAATCATTTTATGTGTGCTGTTGTGATGAGTTTGTGTTACTGTGCATCTTTATCACCCTTATCGTCATCATTGTCCTTACCAGCATCATCATCATCATCATCATCATTGTCTTTATCAGCATCATCATCATCATCATCATCATCATCATCATCATCATCATCATCATCATTGTCCTTACCAGCTGCAACATCATCATCATCATTTAAAAAATAATACTTATAATCACCTACAAGTCGTTGAATCAATGAAAGTGTGTTAGTGATTATTATTATTTTCATTATTCTTATTATTATTTCCCTTATTCTTATTTTTACTATTGTTTTGCTTTTTTATTATGTTTCAAATTATTTTTCCATTATTAATAATTGATTAAGGATGAAGCGATAAAGATTTGCAACAATGCAATAAGGTGGGTCGATAACTTTCATCCATGCACTCATCCATGCACTCATCCATTCACTCATCCATGCACTCATCCATGCATTCATTCATGCACTCATCCATGCACTCATCCATGCACTTATCCATGCATTCATAAATTCACTCATACATGCATTCATCCAACTATGAATGCACTTATCCATGAAGCTTCTTTATAGGATTATGGGCACATAAAAAGTGTAATCATCAGGGATTAAAAAGATAATCTGTCTGAATAAGAATCCATAATTCCTCCTTCTATTTATCACAAACAATTAAACAACATCACATCATGCTACTCTACACACCATACCACACTACTACACTATCACACTACTACACTACCACACACCACCACACACCAAACCACCTCACACCAAACCACCGCACACGAAACACCATCCCACATCAACCACTACACACTTAACCACACTATCACAAACTACCACTCCAAACCACCATACCACCACTCCAAACCACCATACCACCACTCCAAACCACCATACCACCACTCCAAACCACCATACCACCACACGCACTTGCAGCTCCGTACACCATTCCAATGTCGCACTTGAACTCTCCTATCAGCTTCTTTGCCGCCACAATATTGCCCGCCTGTCATCATCATCATCACTGCCATCATCATCATCATCATCCACATCATCACCATCATCGTCATCATCATCATCATCATGCTTCTCCCAGACACACACACCACGTGGCCACCTTAAATAGATGCCTCCCGGGCAGGTTGTAGGAGTGGTAGGCCTGTGGTGGTGTTGCTACCTTGCTGCTTATTGGTTATTCACATTAACATGGTTACTACTGTTACTAATATCGTCACTTATTATAATTTCTACAATAATTTTGATACTAGTAATAACTATTATTACCATTACTATTTTATAATTTTTATTTTTGTCATTTAAAAAATCAATATTGTTATTACTACTACTATTATTATTATTTTTTCTCTCATAAATAAACAAATTAAATGGTCGATTAGTAGGACCCCGATGGTGAGGAGCTGGTCGAAGAACATGGCGGGCATTTCGTTGAAGCTGAAGACGAAGTACTCGTTGTAGAAGGGGCAGTTCGTCGATTGCCTGCGTTGGTGCATGGGTGGGTGCATGGGTGGGTGGGTGCATGGGTGGGTGCATAGGTGGGTGCATGGGTGGGTGCATGGGTGGGTGCATGGGTGGGTGCATGGGTGGGTGCATGGGTGGGTGCATGGGTGGATGGGTGCATGGGTGGGTGCATGGGTGGGTGCATGGGTGGGTGCATGGGTGGGTGCATGGGTGGGTGCATGGGTGGGTGCATGGGTGGGTGCATGGGCGGGTGCATGGGTGGGTGCATGGGTGGGTGCATGGGTGGTTGCATGGGTGGGTGCATGGGTGGGTGCATGGGTGGGTGCATGGGTGGGTGCATGGGTGGGTGCATGGGTGTGTGCATGGGTGGGTGCATGGGTGGGTGCATGGGTGGGTGCATGGGTGGGTGGGTGCATGGGTGGGTGCATGGGTGGGTGCATGGGTGGGTGCATGAGCGGGTGCATGGGTGGGTGCATGAGCGGGTGCATGAGAGGGTGCATGGGTGGATGGGTGCATGGGTGGATGGGTGCATGAGAGGGTGGTTGAATGCGTGGATGCATGGATGGATGCAAGTGTAGGTGCATGGGTGGGTGAGTGCATGGGTGAGTGGGTGCATGGGTGGGTGGGTGCAAGGGTGGGTGGGTGCATGGGTGGGTGGGTGCATGGGTGGTTAAGTGCATGGGTGGGTGGGTGCATGAGAGGGTGCATGGATGGTTGCATTGGTGGATGGGTGGATGGGTGCATGGGTGGGTGCATGGGTGGGTGAGTGCATGGGTGGGTGGGTGCATGGGTGGGTGGGTGCAAGGGTGGATGGGTGGATGGGTTGATGGGTGCATGGGTGGATGGGTGCATGGGTGGGTGGGTGCATAGGTGGGTGCATGGGTGGGTGCATGAGTGGGTGTACATAGGTGGGTGGGTGCATGGGTGGGTGCATGGGTGGGTGCGTGGGTGGGTGCGTGGGTGTACATGGGTTGGCGAGTGAATGGATGGATGAGTGCATGCATGCATGTGTGAATGCTTGGGCTAATGCATAAATGTGACAATAAATAAATAGATGCATGAATGGATGGATTAATGAACGAATAGATGAATGAATGAATAAAAGAATGAATGATTGAATGGATAAAAAATGAATGAAAGAATGAGAACCTGATGGACGTGTATCTGATTTGGCCCCCCACATCGACCTTGATGACTGGGTCGATGTCAAGACCACTCAGTTGCTGACCTTCAATGATAGTCACCATTACCTGGAGAGAGTTTTAGTTCCATTCATCCACCACCCATCACTCCTCGATCCATCCATTTACTTATCCATTAACCATCCATTAACCCACTCATTCGTCCATCTATCCATCCATCCATCCATTTATCCATCACCCATTCATCAATATATCCATCAACCCATCCATCATCACATCTATTCATCCATCCATCAACCCATCCATAAACCCCTTCATCACCCATTCATCAACCCATCCATCATCACATCTATTCATCCATCCATCAACCCATCCATAAACCCCTTCATCAACTCATTCGCCCATCCATCCATCAACCCATTCTTCCATCCATCCAAACTCACCTCCCACTCCTTTGCCCTATCCAACTGCAAGTCCACATAATTCCGATCATCCCTGTTCTCATAGTCAGTCCTGCTGTTGTACTCTACAGATCCGAGATCATCATCAGCAACACTCATGCCTCCTCCTCCCTCCTCATCCTCCAGGTGCAAGAGGTTTGACTCGGCTATCCTGTCATAGTGGTCGTAGTGTGGCGTTGTGTTGGGATTATGTGATGTGTTGGTGTTCTGTTGGGATGATGTGAAGATGTATTGTGTTGTGAAAAAAGACTATTGTGAATTGGTGTTATTTTGGGATGGTGTTTAGGGATAGTGTGTTGATTTGATGTTGTAGTGTGGTGTGCTAAGATAGTGTACAAATGTGGTTGTGGGGGGTTTGGTAGTGCAAAAAAAACACAATGTGGTGCTGTGTTATGCGATGCTTTGAGATGCTTCCAAAAATCATTCCCTCCTTTTCCACACTCCTTCTTCTCTCACCACACACATAGCCCTCTCTTTCATCATCATCTCTTGATTATCATCTTCGTCTTCTTGGTTGTTCTCATCGCTGAATTTGTGGCTCATGGCGCTCTCCCAACTGCCCACTTGTCCATCGGGACTCACGTAGTGAACTTCGAACGTTATCGTGATCTGGTGGCGAGGGAGCGGGTAGTGATGAGTGGCTGTGGTGGATCGGAATGGTTTGTGGTGGTTTGAAGGGATCTAGAGGAGAGGGCAGCTGTTTGAAGTGGGGAAGGTGAGTTGTGATGGGTTGTGGCTGGTTAGAATGTGGGGGTTTTAGTGAACTGTGGTTGTTTGTGGTTTGTTATTTCAGAAACCATTTGTTTCCGTTTTGGCGGCTTAGGTTGATAAAGCAGGTCACAATTAGGATTAAAATAGGTTACTAATAGTATGTTATTAAGTCAATAATAAGGTTAAGATGTTAGTAATAGGGTTAATCGGTTATTAGGTTAATAATAAAAGTAATAGGTTATTAAGTTAATAATAGGGTTAATAGATTATTAGGTAATAATGAAGTCAGTAGGCAGAATGCTTGTCTAAGGAACCCACAGGTAGCAGTTTGTTTGCAGGATCGACCAGGTTTTCCGACAGCATTTGTTGTCCCTCCTTCACCACGTGTTGTAGGAAAAGACTGAAACTACCCAGGAGTCTGTGGGAGGTTAGTGTGTGTGTGGGTGGTTAGAAGGGTGTTAGTAGTATGGTGAGGTGGGAGATGTGGTGTAGTGTTGTGTGGTATGGTGTTGTGTGATGGGATAGTTTTAAAAGTCGTGTGTGGGGGGGGGGGGGCGTGACAGGATGGTAGTATTCTTTTTTAGTTTATTGGTGTTCATGTGATTGGTGCTTGTTTTGTGAAAACTTATCAGCCACTTGTCACTCAGGTATTTGGAGTAGTTGAAGACGAACAACTCCAGCTTCTCTCCAGCCTCCACCGCTCTAGCCACTGGCCACTCAAACGTCTGTGTGGTTGCTGCACTCTTACCACCACACTACTGTAATGACTATGCGTACTGCACTCATAAAGCTTTCTCTACACCATTTCAACACACAAATAACCACTACCCCCATTTTTACCATTCATAGCACATAACTGACCCCCATGCTCGCCTCTCTTAAGCCTCCTCCATAAATAACAAATATATTTTGTCGTCTTTTCACTTCTTCATAGTTGCACTATATCCACTACATGACTCCTTCCATTTTCCTTCACAATCCTACTTTCAAAACCCTCACTCCATACCCCGTTCTTTTTCACCAAAACCATCTCTCCCTTCTCCTCTTTCATCAACATCCTCTCAAAATTATCTTTTTCTTTCACCACCTTTTGTTCCATTGTCTTCTCTCCCTTCAAACACTCTCTCTCCCTTCCCTCTCTCCTTTCCCTCCCTCTCTCACCTGACCAAAGTAGGCAACCCTCTTTGCGCCTCTGATGACGTTTGACTGAAAAGATTTTCCTGCGTGGTTGTTAGCCGTAGCGTCGTAACCGTAAATATTATTGCAAGTTACAACAAATTAGAAACAGATGAACGGATAGCCGAGTGTGTAACGACTCTCGGCTTCACCAATGGTCCTAGCTTCGAGTGCAACCGATGCCGTAGTAGCATTCTTATGGGTTTCTAAAGCGAATTTAAAATTTGGAACTCAAGAGGTTTAGATTCCCGTTCGGGTATTACGCCACTATAATAATGCTCGTTAGTATTATTTCTATTAATACTTTTTTTATTATTAATATTCCTATAATTTTAATTTATTATTATTATTCTATTTGTTGTGTTGTTATTATTATATGTTACTCTTATTTTAAGTGAAATATAAAACAATTTGCTTATTACTGATTCTAATATCATCATCATCACGAGCAGTAACCTATTGCCAATAAGTTCAATACATTTTTATTGATAACGGATGTTATGGTTGTTGTTGTTGGGATTATTCTAGTCGTGGTTTGTGTAGTTATGGTTGTGGTAGTTGTGATTGTAGTAGTTGTAATTGTAGTAGTTGTGATTGTAGTGGTTGTGATTGTAGTAGTTGTGATTGTAGTTGTTGTGATTGTAGTAGTTGTGATTGTAGTAGTTGTGATTGTAGTAGTTGTGATTGTAGAAGTTGTGATTGTAGTAGTTGTGATTGTAGTAGTTGTGATTGTAGTAGTTTTGATTGTAGAAGTTGTGATTTTAGTAGTTGTGATTGTAGTAGTTGTGATTGTAGTAGTTGTGGTTGTAGTTATAATTGTATTTATCATTGTAGTTGTGATTGTATTAGTTGTGATTGAAGGGGTTGTAGTTATAGTCGTAGTGGTTGCGATTGTAACTGTAGTTGTTGTTATTATAGTTTAAGTAGTTCTGATTGTAGTTACAGTTGTAGTAGTTGTGATGATAATAGTTGTAGTAGTTGTGGTTGTGATGATAATAGTTGTAGACAGACGGACCTCTGAAGGAGAGCTTGAGGACTCTGTCATACTTGCCTTTCAAATACTCTACTGTCTTCACGTTCACTACAAGAGCCATTGTTGTTGTTGTTGTTGTTGTTGTTGTTGTTGTTTTTGTTGTTGTTGTTGTTGGGGGTGGTGGTAGTGGTGTTTTTTTTGAGGTGATGTTGTTGTTGGTGGTGGTAATGGTTTTGGGGGTGGTGGTTGTGGGGGTGGTGTTGTTGTTTCTGTTTATAGGATTGTTGTTGGTGTTGGTTTTGTCGATGTTGATTTTGTTGTTAGTTTTGGTTTTGTTGACTGTCCTTCTAAGTTTTGAATAGTTTAATTTTTTCGATTTGCTTTTACTATTTCTCCAAACAGTTCTGTTTCCTTGTTGTTGTTTTTGTTGTTGTTGTTGTTGTGGTTGTTGCCCTTAGTCGTGACAATCCTTCAGTTTTTTGTGTTGTTTCATGTTGTTCTTGTTTTTTCCAATTTTTCATTTCTTGTTGCTTTTGTTTATTCCACTTTTTTAATTGTTTCCTTCTTTCTTCCAATTCTTGTAATCCATTATGCAACCAAGAAGTTAATGAAACTTCAATGAGAAGTGATTATGATTACGGGGGTGATGATGATGGTGACGAAGATGATGTGGTTGAGAATGATAAGGATCGTGACGACGATGATGATGATGATGATGATGAAGGCAAAAGATCAATATAATAAACAACCAATCCAACCAGTTTAAACCCTCCCAAACGGTAACATAGGGCTGAATGGCGACTTTATGCGTGTATTGCACGTCATCCTTGTTTTTTCTTCCTTAATGTGCTTGGGACATTTCAGTGTCGAAGTTTTTTTCAGTGGCGAAGTTAACAACAGTGGCGATGTGACGACCAAACGTATCCAGAGACAGAGTTGGACATCGAGCAATCAATGCAGCCTTGCCACAGTCATCCTTTGTTGTCTCAATTATCACTACTGTTATTTTAGTATTAGGGAATTATAATGAAAATTCACTCATTGACTCACTACATCATTTCCTAAATTAAATACACACATACACATATATACGTATCTACACACTTACATTCATACTAGGGAATCTAGTAACTACTTTCCATAATTCATACATACATACATAAATACATACATACATACATAAATACATACATACATACATACATACATACATACATACATACATACATACATACATACATAAATACATACATGCATACATACATACATACATACATACATACATACATACATACATACATACATACATACATACATACATACATACGTACATACATACATACACATGATTATGAGGCATGACTCTTAAATGGTCCAGCTTATGTATCGACTTTTCAGCTACTTCTATAATAATAATAATTATTAATTTTATTATTAGCAAGATGATGATGATGATGACGTCTATGTCATTCTTGACACATTCGTTTTTGGTTTAATGTGTGCAGTGGTTTTGGTAGTTTTCAGTTGTAAATGTAGTTGTTGTCAGTTATACATGTAGTTGTGGTTGTTGTCAGTTATACATGTAGTTGTGGTTATTGTCACTTATATATGTATTTATTGTTTCTTGTTGTTGTAGCAGACTGATTGGCTAAACAACTTGGAATTTTCTTCTCTTGCAGCCTTCAATGCATTGCCATTCACAGCTGTCGCCAAAGGAGACTTCACGGAATTCACTGGCCCCCAAGCGTCTGCATTGGCCCGTAACGCATGAATGCATGCTACAATGTACCACTACTACACACATACCCACACAAGAACGCTTTACTGTTGAGAACTTGTAAGGAATTTTCTTGAGACCCAATTATCCAGTCACAAATTGAAAAGGAAGTAGGAGGGAATGATGATGATGATTATTTGAATAACAACAAAGTACAGAGAAGCAGTGTGAATGATGGTCCATAATACAGCTTAAAAGGCAGGGACTGGTTCGAGTTGATTCTGGAAAACATAAAGTGCAATAATGAACGCAACCATATTTTTTAATTAGTCGATAGATGGCATGTCAAAAGTCAATTAACTATTGAGTATCTTGCTGTGGCCTTGTTACCCCAAACGCTTTTCTTGAGAAATCCCCAATCTTTCCCCATCGTCCTAATGATAACGATACCTTCCCCCACCCTCCCTCACCTCACCTCACCCCATCTTGACATTCCTCTCCTCCCCCCTCACCTCACCCCATCTTGACATTCCTCTCCTCCCCCCTCACCTCACCCCATCTTGACATTCCTCTACTCCCCCCTCACCTCACCCCATCTTGACATTCCTCTACTCCCCCCTCACCTCAACCCATCTTCAATACCCCCCCATCATGACACCCATCCCTCATCCCCAACCCCACCTCAAACCTTCAAGCCTCCCCAAGCCCCATCCATCAGAGCAGTCTGCCCTGGTACTTGGTCGAGTGCAGTTTCTTGGTGGCCCTCACCCTCCTCAGACCCTCCCTGATGTGGTGTGGGTTCACCGGCGACCCCCCCTCCTTCCACTCCTCCTGGACGTCTAGTGCTGCGAAGTGGTCATGGTGATGATGATGCGAATGATGATGATGGTAGTGTGATGAAGATGATGATGATGGTAGTGTGATGAGAATGATGATGATGGTAGTGTGATGAAGATGATGATGATGGTAGTGTGATGGTGGTGACGATGATGGTAGTGTGATGAGAATGATGATGATGATGGTAGTGTGATGAAGATGATGATGATGGTAGTGTGATGAAGATGATGATGATGGTAGTGTGATGAAGATGATGATGATGGTAGTGTGATGGTGGTGACGATGATGGTAGTGTGATGAGAATGATGATGATGATGGTAGTGTGATGAGAATGATGATGATGATGGCGATGATGATGATGTTGAGGATAAGCATGGTGACGATGATGGTCGTGGTGATGATGTTGGTGATGGTAGTGATGATAACACTAATGATGTTGGTGGTGGTGTTATGATGATGATGATGATACAATTGAACGTACCAGTCTCAATCACCTGAGCGGCCAGGACCTTAGCTATGCCTGATTGGTGAGGATGACGATTTTAAATAAAAATAATGAAATAATAATAAAAATATTAAAATAAAAATAAAAATAATGAAATAAAAATAAAAATAATGAAATAAAAATAAAAATAATGAAATAAAAATAATGAAATAAAAATAAAAATAATGAAATAAAAATAAAAATAATGAAATAAAAATAAAAATAATGAAATAAAAATAATGAAATAAAAATAATGAAATAAAAATAATGATAATGATAATTATGATAATAATAACTATGATAATAATAATTATGAGAATAATAATTATGAGAATAATAATTATGAGAATAATAATTATGAGAATAATAATTATGAGAATAATAATTATGAGAATAATAATTATGATAATAAATAATAATAATATAATGATAATATAAGACAATAACAACGAACCAGCCATGGCAATGACAAGGTTCTGAGGTACGTTTACACCTGAGACTGCCTGCATCAGCTTGTGTGTGTGTGTGTGTGTGTGTGTGTGTGTGTGTGTATGTGTGTGTGTGTGTGTGTGTGTGGCATGTAAATGTGTACTATAATTACAACCCTCCCTTTACAACACACTAGCACACAATCAAAGTTCACTACCCACACCATCACACAACACCTCACCACATTAAGCCACACACACCATTACACCCCACACTCAACCACACTTTGCCACACCACCCCACCACCCTCTTGACAGCCGCCTTGGGGAATGTGGACCTCCTATAAAGGGTGTACCTGTTCAACTGATCCTCAGAGAAGTTTGAAACCAAAATCCTGGTGGCAGTGGTGGTGGTGGTGTTGGGTGTATGATGGTGGCGGTAATGATGATGATTTAATCATTATCATGAAACCCACTGCATCTTGACGCTTTCAATGTCCTCGGGTTCTTGCTCACTGGAGCATGTGCTGCAACTTTCATAACTATCTTCAGCTTCCACAACGTTGTCATTATCATCTTCCTCTTCTTTGTCATCCTCATCACTTTCATCTCTCTCCTCATAATTACACTTCTCTTCATCATCTCCCTCTTCCTCCTCCTTCTCGATTGTTGTACCCTTGATTGTAATACTATTACCATAATTATCATTATCATCACCATCTTCATCACTACCATCACCATCATCATCATCTTTGTCAGCTTCACTTTTGCCTTTCTCCTCATCATCATCATTATATAAACCAACTTCATTGGCCCTGTACTCCTCCACATCATTATCATTTCTTTCTTCGATCATAAATTTGCTTTCATCAGCATCATCATCTTCACAAGCAATCATCTCCTCTCTCTCAGCCTCCACATTCTCTTCTTTCACTTCATCAAAGAAAGTCACCTTTTCATTATCAAATATTTCATTTTCTTCTTTTATTTCTGTTTTTCTATCCTTTTCATTATAATCTTCATCCCCTTTTGATACTGAATCTGTTACACTTTCCATATTGAACTTGTCATCTGCTTCATTGTCATCTTCGTCATTACTGTCTGAATAGTCTTCTACGAGTTTTTGTTTTTTGTTGGCCACTTCACCATCGTCGTCGTCATCATATGAACGCCTTTTCATCGTCTGCTCAACTCCTCCACTTTCCTCCATCTTAAAATCTTTCTTGCTTTTATCTCATTTACATATCACCTCATGAATTTTAACATTTTCGATCAGACCAATATCTATTTTACTTAAATATTATGCTTGTCTCATTTGAAATCAATTCCTAGATAGCGACCGATTTCAAACAAGAATTCACTTTTACACCATCAAGTTGCAACAAAGAAAGAGATAGGCCATATTTTATACCTATCGTTTTAAAACTTTTCTTCACTAAATAAAATTAACTCACTTTAATTTATATTTATATTATTTTAATATATATTTTTTAAAAGCATATATAAATGTTCAGAGTCAATAAATACGAAAAGCTTCAATTTTGACTCTGCTGAAGGCGTGCACAGAACCTGATGAGTCGTTAAATCACTTAAGACATCGAGCGGCGACACATCGATGCATAAACTCTCCTCGCCAACTATTAACTAGAATTTAAATGCAATTTAGAACTCTTTATGTCCCTCGCAGATGCTGCTTGACCTTATCTAACCACCACAGCAGCACCACTGCCGCCATATTAATAATATCTTCTTTCAAAACGTTGAAGAATTTAATCGTTTGTGCATTTCCATGCATAGAAACTTTTCAAGCGTTTTTCTTTTTTAATCTTTCAGCAGTCACGCGTCGACTCAATTCCCTTGCCATTCCATCGAGCATTCAGTGCCTCCTTCATCCTTATGCCATATACAACACCAAGCAACACATTTTCCACACTAACTGAAACCAAAATATCTTCATAGTGTGGGTCTATACAACACCACACAACCGCGCAAAACAACACAACACCACATACAATCAGACAATAATACAAAACACCACACAACACTCCACAACACCACAAAAAAGCACGCAGCACAACAGCAAACCACACAACACTCAACACAAAACTACATTCTAAAACACCACGCAACACTCCACTCGACACTCCACAACCCTCCAAACAACATCAGTCCCAACACCACGCAACATTCCACTACACCACCCTTCCTGCAACACTCCACAACACCACACCACACCACCCACCACATCCAACACCATCCCAACACCACACAGCACCATAAAACACATTTTAATGTGAAACTTTAGTGCCTTAATGGCGTTCAAAAAGTTAAAAGTGAATTATCGACTCTATCGAAGATATAGCAAGAGTTATTCTAATGAGCGTCCGAATTTGCATTTTGTAATTCTCATCGCGTCCCTGCGAGCAAACCTATCAACTTTCAAGTTTTCAGAATTTTAAGTTAAACGAAAAAAATTAATTTTCGATCTGGGAATTTAAATTTTAAAATTTCTTGCATAATTTAACTTCTATTTTTACGCAAAGTCATTTTAAATTTCGCAAATAGCCATTTGGAGGCATCGATTATGAGGCATTGTCCTCTCGTCTCACAGCCTCTTCGAATAACGATCAGCTGTCAATCCCGAGACTAACATCGACCCACAATCGGTGAAAAGGAGAATAAAAACGAATAATTTATTTGAAAAATAATAATAAATAATAAAAGCATAAAAGTTGGTGGATAAGTTTGGAGAGTATGTATACTAGAGGGTATGTGGCCACATATGCAGATGCAAAATGAAGAAAAGAAGTTGACAATAGAGCTTCAAGGCTCGTGCCGCGTTTTCTATTTTTGTAAGTTTAAAAAAAGAAAACACACACACACACGCACGCTCTCATACGCACGCACGCAAACACAACACACACACACATACAACACACACACACACACACAAACTCGCGCTGACCAATAGGAATTGAGCCGAAGGGTATATAAAGAAGACTCAAACAACCCTTCTGTCTTCAAACCCTTCACTGTTCGACAAACACTCCATCCTTTCCTCGCTTGGTGAGTGATGGAGGAGGTGGGGAGAAGGAGGTGTGGTGGAGGTGTGAAAGAGATGTAGTGGAGGTATGGAGGAAGTGGGAAGGAGAAGGGTGGTGGAGGTGTGGAAGAGATGTGGTGGAGGTATGGAGGAAGTGGGAAGAAGAAGGGTGGAGAAGGTGGGGTGGAGGTGGGATAGGGGAAAGGTAGATGTAATGTAGAGATGTGGTGTTGTGAAGATCGTTGTCTGCTTACATATGGCAAATATTCAGTGGTTGTTCTGTGGTCCATATGTCCGTTTATAAAATACAAATTCCAATGCAACTTCTCCACAACTACTTAACCTCAAACTTCAACCCCTTCCGCAGCATTCAGTTCCAAAAGTATGACATCATACGCTCCGATCATCTTCCTCCTCCTCCTCCTCAGCACCATTGCTCTCTCCTACCCCTCATCAAACGATGGTGAGATGCTTGCGTAGATGCCTGTATGTTTGCCTTGGTGCTTCTTAGTATGTTTGTTTTGTCGCTCGAGGGATGTTTGGCTCGTTGGCATGCTAAAAAGCTTTTTTAATAAAATAGCAGCGGTGATAGATGGCGCGAAGCCAACAAGTTTGCCGAGGAAGCCTCAGGGCACCTCAGAAAAAAAGAAAAAAAGAAAGAAGTGATAAAAATAGAGTTACATTAGGATAAGAGAAAAAACAAGTTGCAGAAAATTGAATAAATTTTTAAAAAGCAGAGTTTCAAAACTATAAAAGAAAAAATAAGTAGCAAAAAAATAGAATAAATAGAAAAAATAACTGAGAAGTAGCGAGAAATAAGAGGCTAATAGATTGGGCCAACAAGGCCGTAAATCTCAACCACGCCAGCCTTCAAAATGCCTTAGGATGCTCTGTGACGGGTGTTAGGGTGTGTTGGTGGCATTATAGGAAGTGTGGTGGTTGTTGGGTGGTTTAGTTCTGGAGTGGTTTAGTTGTGGAAGATGAGTTAGTTGTGGGTTGTGTTGATAGGATGATGTGGTGGTTATGGAGTGTGGAAAGAATTTCGGTGTCGGATGTACTAGAGGAATTGTGATTTAGAGAATTAGCAATGTGGTGGTGATGCGATCATGATGTGTTGGAATTCGTCTCTATTAGCCATTCTTCCATGAAACTTTAATTGTCCGCTTTCCCATGTTCATCAGCATGTTTGCTCATTTCATCTTCTCACGCGATATTTCTTCTTAAATTATTACTTTATTTCTCTTTCTTTCTTTTTTTCTCGTAATCTTTTTTACAATTTTATTCATAATTCACCCGTTTATAGTCCTTTTTTGACCCGCTAAGGGTTGCTTTTTGACCTATTGGACCCACATTCACCTTTCTAACCCTTTTCATCCAGTATCACTCCCCTCTCCTCCACCATCTTTCCACTTTCCAACACAAACTTTCATTTTATTTTTCTTCTCGACAAAGACTCGTTCCAATTTGCCGTATCACATCGTGCCTCAATTACACTACACCATGCCAATGTCACTATATAACAATAGCAGCAATGACAATAACAAAAATACAGCCACAGCAACAATAACAACAATGAGCAAAACTTTCATTATTATAAATAAATAAATAATTAAACTTTCATATATATAAATAAATAAATAAAACTTTTATATATATAAATAAAAACACACAAAATTCTTCTACCAACACAGCAACACCGACAATCCCACCGAACGTCATCTTCCTCAAAGGGGCGCAGCTGAGAGGTCGAGAAGCTTCCTTCACGAAGAAAAACTTTCCGCAGCTTTCTGTTGAGCGCTTTCAAATGGTCGACTTCATGCGTTGGCACTTTCGAAAATGTCACTGAAACGCCTCTGTCTGACTCAGTTGTAGAGAGCCTCGTGTGTTATGTGGTCACTCAGCTGTTCGATTGCAAGCATTGTCCGATAGAAAGTTCATGCAAAACAGTTCAAGATTGTTTGAAAATTCCCATGATTCGCAGGCGTAGAGCAAAATGGAGTTGCAGGCGACTTGAAAGATGCGAATCGTGAGATCCATTTTCAGCTCGGGTGCTATTTTCCATCTCTGTTAAGACTGCCTATGCGAGACCGAATCGATTTCGGACATCATGATCAGTGGACGCAACATGGGATCCGAGTCATTTAAAGAGTCTCTCGATCATTAGCTGAGAGCTTTGCAGCCGGTAGCGAGACAGAAAGATCTGGTTGGTTAAGACTCTTCTATTCGGTCTTTTTGACATTTTCACGGATGCGGTTGAGAAATAGACTGCTCTATAGTTTGGCTGCGATGGACGTCAAGCTGATACCTCGGTAGTTGGTCATCAACTGGAGATTTCCTTTCTTAGGCAGCGGGATGATCAAGCTTGATGTCCATTGGGTTGGTGCGTGACACTTGCCGTAGACTCGCCTGCAGATGGTGAAGAGCTGCTTTACAAGGAAGTCACCACCTTTCTGAAATACTTCCGCTGTCATTGCATGGTAAGACCCCGGAGACTTTTTTTTCTTCATATTACTCACAGCCTGACAGACGCAGGCCATGTTACAATGGTTCTGAGAACCATGGTTCTTATGCGCCAGAGGCGCCACTCCACACGACGTACACATCTTTCAATGCATACGTCGCAAACACCGCATCATATACACTAGGAATATGATAGTTCAGGGTTGCTTGTCAGCAGGGGTGCGATCTGCTGCAAATCTTGGAGGGGGTCCTAACCAGCATGGACGATCCTGGAGGGGTCCTGGACTCCGCACTTCCCTTCCCCCCACTTAAAAAAAAAATTTTAAACTTCTTTTTTGATACGAATATTCAAGTAAGGAAAGAATAGTTTGGTTTTAGACAGCTATAACTATAGCTACACATACTCAATGTTTTACTATATAAACATTCTTTTTTATGGCATGGTTGACGATTATGCGCGTATCAAACAAGAGTTTAAAAATGTTTTTATTAAAAAAGTGGGGGGGGGGAAGGGGGAGGGGTTCACATTAAGGCTCACTTAATTTGACCCCCGCACTACCAAAAAGGATCGCCGCCCATGCTCGTCTGGGATTCAAACAGGCAAAGTTTGAGTCGCAAATCCGACGTCTTTGTTGATGGCTAAAATGATGGCTGATACTCGGGACTGCAGCAAGTTCCATTGCTCTTTTGAGAAGCTTTCTCATTTATTGCTCGCTTTGTTATTCTCGATCGGGCCATTCCTGCTTCCGTCCAAATTCCAAAAGTTTTTTTTCTGTCTCATTTGCGCTGGTCATCATAATTTTTGTTTCCGTTCCCGTCCCGTTCCCGCCCTCAATTTCTGGTTTTTAAACTTTTTTACCCGGTTTCGATCCTTTCCCAAAACTTAAATGAATTTCAGAACACTGTCTCACTTTCTCACTGTCTCACAAATACCGAAAGAATTCAAATGTTGAATTAATACTTTGCATGCTTTGCACTACGGAAAATGCAGAATCGCTTGTCATAATTTTTTCAATTTGTTGTTTCTTCATTTTTGCAAAAATTTTCCAACAGCTAATGTTGGAAACTCTAGTGGAATGAATGATGACGGTGGTGATGATGATGATATTGAAATGGACGACAAAGACGATGATGACATTTTGAAATATGTATTATTAAAATTCGCGATAATAAAAATTCATAGACGATAAAAACTTTATGAAGTGAAGTTTTCAAAAAAAGAAAAAGTATAACAATGAGAAATCAATCATAAAGAATCAAACGTTTTCAATTGATTTCTTTTAAATTTTCAATTGATTTCTTTTAAATTTTCAATTGATTTCATTGACATTTTGACGTAAGTTATTATTTAATGCCGATAGTTTTGTTTCCCGTTTCTTGCCGATAATTTATTCCTGGTTCTCATCAAATTCAAGAGCGCTCAATTTCCCTTCCCATGGGAGTTTCTCGAGTACTCGCGGGTATTCTGTGGAATCGAGAATCCGGTCCGACCTCTAGTCCTAATGCACGCGTTGGAATCACCAGCTCACATGTTGACTGTGTGCGTGTGTATGTCGCTAACTAGTTCTCTCGAGTGTCGTAGAACGTATCGGAAGATGCAGAAACAATGAGCGATCAGGCCTTCCTTCAAGGTGCATGACAAGTATTAGTTCTGACTTGGTTCAAGTTAGTACAAGTTTCCACTCCAAAGATAAAACTAAAGTCTCAATTTTGTAGAGAACAGCATGGCACTTGGTGGATGATTTCGTGTGCCACAAGTCCAGGCACCAATTGTCCTGTGGCAAATCGTCTCGAAGGACTTGAGTCGATGTTGTGTTCTTTGCAGCCAGCACTGACTTGTTGCAGCTTGTGAAGAGGTGTTGTGTCAGCCAAGGTCTTCCCGTTGGAAATGCCAACAGTGAATTCCCCGCTGATAGTGTGGTCTCTTTTACTTCAGCAGCTGAGTTGACTAACAGAAAAACAACAACACCAACAACAAAAGAACAACAGCACTAACTGTATTTATCGCCAAAGTCTAGGTCGGATATTTATTGCAATGCGAACGTCTGTCAGGGCAACAGCCTGTCAGCAAGCCTTTATTGCACGCCCTTTCTTGCTCCAGAATCATTTTGAATCTCTATGTATTAATACTTTTGTAGTTTTTCTTTTAGTTGTTTTTTTAGTTGTTGTTGTTGTTGTCTTTGTTGGTTTTTTTGTGTTTTTTTTGTGTTGTTTACGTGGTAAGTTGAGCAGTTGTTGAAGTTGTTGATCGGTGAAGCGTGAGGCAAATCTCAAACACCCTGGTGAACACGTTCTGGGTGCTTTTAAGCTTCCACAGATCATCATCATCGCCATCATCATCATCATCATTATCGCCATCATCCTCATCATCATTATCGCCATCATCCTCATCATCATTATCGCCATCATCACAACCACCACCTTCATCATCATCATTGGCCCAGATTATATTATAGGGATTACATAAGAATAAAAATGTTAAAGTAAAAACTACCGAAGAAATTGGTTAAAAGTAAAGTTAAAAAAAGATTTGTTTTCGCTAATTGTCCTAAATGACAGAATGAAATCTTTCAATATATTCATTTAGCGTTAAATTTCCGACTGAATATGTTTCAAGTATTTTGCCGAGCACGAGCACAACACCATTCTCTGGAGACTGCCTTCAGCGGTGAGGATGAAGGATGCTGGTGGACTTGATCGGATCTCCGCTGCAGAATTATTTAAATGAACGAAATCATTGAGGAGCATCTGAAGAACACTGAAGAACCACAAAAAGTGAATTTAATTTCTGGGAGGCAAGGAGACAACGTTGGCAGGGCAACAGCGTCTCGGGTGATTCGAGTCGATGTGTCGTAGCCTCATTCGATTGAGCCTGCAGGGAGTTCCTGTGCCGTTTGATGGAGAAAAATGTCCGCGTTCGAGTTTGAAAGTTTCCCGCAAAAAGCAAGAATCACGTTTCAAGCCCTGGAGACCGAGCCCTGCGAGAAGTGTGGAATTCAAAGTAATGTTTAATTCTGATTCGACAACTCTTGGAATGTTTTATTTAGATTTGAATTTTAATCGAGCATGAAAACGACAGTCTTCAGATTAACAAACAGACGTGAGATAGACTAGAATGAACACGAGCACTAAATTACACAAATAACAAAATGAACAAAAACATGATAAAATAAAAATAAAAACGCGAAAAATAAAAAACAAACACAAACACGAACCAACAAACACAACAACGAACACAAACAAACACAAACAAACAAAAACACAAACAAAAATACAAACACAAACAAACAAACTCGAACAAACACAAACAAACACGAACACAAACAAACTCGAACGAAGAGTAGATAGGAGTGATCGCTCCCAGGAGCCACCGAGTCCTCGTGCTGTATTGATTATCGGCTGCGAAGAGATGCATCGAAAGTGAAGCAATGGCGGGCTTGCTTTACGATCGACTTTTAATTTTCCCTTTTAGAATACTTCAAGCCTGCTCCGAGCTGCCAAGAAAGCTCTCAAAGAGCACATCTTTAACCACCACTACCACCACCACCACTACCACCACCACTATTACCACTACCACAACTGCCACCACTGCCATAATGCAACCACCACTGCCACCACCACCACGTTCACTTGTTAATGCTTTTGTTTTTATGGGATACATGAGATGAAGAGATGAAGTTTGCAAAGGGACATCAAATGCTGGCGGGAAGGGATGGGTTGGCATGGTGATGGAATTGAGCATCATGAGAGGATAGTGGTGCATAGGCGAAAGTGAGGAAGAGAGGAGGTAAGAAGGATGGACAGGTGCGCAAGAAGGAAAGAAAGTGTAGGGAGTAAAGCCTTTAAAGAATTATCTATTAATGAAACGCTTTAAAAATTATGCAATTAATGGAGACGGAAAGGATTAAAGAGAAAAAGTTAACACGGCGACGAATTTGAAATAGATAGACCGAGTGGGAGTGTGAATAATTTAGAAATATATTCCAAAGTAATTCCGCAAGGCATCTACCAAGAAATTGGATTGGCTTCGGCGATATTAGAATTCTAATTGAAGTATAAAAGATTCTCTCTAATTTCGCAAACGTCAAAAAGTCTCTTTTAAATACACCGCGAGCGTTGAATTCGGCATAGAACGCTTGCCGCGTCTCAGGGGAGTAATGGCGAGATAGCGCCTGTTCGAGTGCCTCCGACACGCAGTCCTTGTGCTCGTTACTGCTATCGCACTTCTGTCATTCGTTTTATTTGTTTCTTCTTCTTCCTTCCTTCCTTCCTCCCTTCCATCCTTCCTTCCTTCCTTCTTCAGTATTTTTTTCTTTTGCTAACAAGGTCATTTTTTCATTCTCTTCAACCACCATGTATTTATCTTTTTTTCTTCACTTTTCCTGTTTGTTCTACTTTTTTTATAAAAAAAGAAAACCAAACATAGATACAAGCATCCATGTAAGCATCCAGGCAGGCGTTCAAAGCAACTGAAAAATCAGAATCTTTCGCCATCACTCATACTTTTCAAAAATAATAACCCGCTTGAAATTGAAATATGCAAAAGAAATTCAATAAAGAAACTCAGAATGGAGTCTTCAAAATGTTTCCGAAGATGCATTTGAATAATCTCGTCGTTCATTTGTCGACTTTTGCTTGTCCTGCGCGTCTTTTCAATTTTTCTTTTTCAATGTTTTTAATTCTTCCACATTTGTTTAGTTTTATTTCACTTTTACTACAGCAACCACATCTACAACCACACCTCACAACCACACCTCACAACCACGCCTCACAACCACACCTCACAACCACACCTCACAACCACATCTCACAGCCACATCTCACAACCACGCCTCACAACCACACCTCACAACCACACCCCACAACCACACCTCACAACCACACCTCACAACCACATCTCACAACCACATCTCACAACCACATCTCACAACCACACCTCACAACCACACCTCACAACCACACCTCACAACCACACCTCACAACCACACCTCACAATCACACCTCACAACCACACCTCACAACCACACCTCACAACCACACCTCACAACCACACCTCACAACCACACCTCACAACCACACCTCACAACCACACCTCACAACCACACCTCACAACCACACCTCACAACCACACCTCACAACCACACCTCACAACCACACTTCACAACCACACCTCACAACCACACCTCACAACCACACCTCACAACCACACCCCACAACCACACCTCACAACCACACTTCACAACCACACCTCACAACCACACCTCAAAACCACACCTCACAACCACACCTCACAACCACACCTCACAACCACACCTCACAACCACACCTCACAACCACACCTCACAACCACACCTCACAACCAAATCTCAAAATCACCTCACAACCACACCTCACAACCACACCTCACAACCACACCTCACAACCACACCTCACAACCACACCTCACAACCACACCTCACAACCAAATCTCAAAATCACCTCACAACCACACCTCACAACCACACCTCACAACCACACCTCACAACCACACCTCACAACCAAATCTCAAAATCACCTCACAACCACACCTCACAACCACACCTCACAACCACACCTCACAACCACACCTCACAACCACCCTCCACCAGAGGACTTTCTGATGCAGAAGAGGGTGTTGAGGAGGGATGACGACTACAGGGACGCCAGGGCCGCCAGAAGGGCGTATGGTTATGATGATGATGAAAGGTCCTTCGAGAAGAGGAGGTCACGTGGTCTCAAGTACATCGGCCTGGGAAAGAAGTGATGTGATGATGATGATGGTGATGATGATGATGATGCTGATGGTGGTGAAGAAGTGGTTTCGAAATGACTTCATATAGTTATTCTCTTCGATTAAAAATTGGACTTGTCTAAAACATTAAATATTTCGATTCGATTATACTATTAACTATAATTAAAATTTAATCGCATTAGGATGTTTCAATAAAAAGTTTCTCTTGTCTTTCTCTCTCAGTGTGTTGAAATGTTTGAATAGAATAAGCCTTAATGATGCTGCTGCTGGTGATGTTGTTGTTGTTGTTGTCGCTTTAGTTCTTTGTTCCTATCCGGCATGACCAAACCATTCCGGTCTCATGCGGAGAAGGTAGGTGAACACCTCCCCCCTCTCTCTCTCAGAGCCTCATCGCATTGATCGGTGTGGATGAGCTCCTCTCTCTCTTTCCTGCTGCTCTTGCAATCCCAGAAGTGGTCTGGGTTGGTCTCCACTTCACCACACAGCTCACAGGTGGCGTCTTCATTCAGGATTTTTCTTCGGTAGAACGCTGTGGCTGGACAGTGGCCGCTGCGTAGTTGGGCCAGAAATGTCTCTGCTCGCCTACCGGTGCCATCTTTTTTTTCAGTGGGGCACCGTAGATTCGTTTTCGTCTGGGATCCAACAGCTCAGGAAGTTTCATACTTTTTTTGAGGATACTCTTGATTGCCGACCATGTGACAGACTGTGGTTGCTCGCCTTAGCATGCGGTGAGTGCGGCTTTGTCTGCCGCCTCGTTGCCTTGAACACCAGTGTGTCCAGGGATCCACTGTACTGTCAACTTATTGCTACGGTTGGCTCTCATGAGATCCTCTTTTGTCCTACTGAGCTGCGGATCGTCGAATCTTGCTGCGTTCCGTAGACTTTCGACACTTCCTTTACTGTCGGTGAAGATGGTCGCTCTGCCTGGCTGGTGCTCAACGATCCACTTCGCTGCTAAGCTGATGGCTCGGAGTTCAGCATCATGGGCTGTACAGAGTACCCCTGCTGCTTCCAACCAGACGTCTCTAACCACCTCACCCTCCATAACCACCACTGCACTTCCACCATTCTTGTTGTTGTCGCCTACAGACCCATCAGTGTAAATGACCACTCCCCCTTCCTGCTTACGTAGCATAATTGTTTTCTCAACATCAGCCTGGAGCACCTCTTTTGTAGACTTTTTGTTGGCTCCACCTGAAAGTTCACAGCACAGCTGAAGTGCAAGTGTCTTCTCCCATGGTTTAGGTCTGATGCGAGTGAAGGGTTCACGAATGGCCTCATTGCCTGTGACCTAGGTCAATGCACTTCTGGAGTCCTCTCGCCAGCCTTTGTTTCGCTTGTAGCGATTCGGAACATGCTTGTCAGCTGTCACACGTAGTGGGTGGTGTTCATCCAGCCTCAGCGTTCTCTCATAGGCTCTCAAAGTCAGCATACAACCTTTAATCCTTGCCGGCACAATGTCCGCCTCCCGCCACACTGCTTCATCGGGGCATGTCCTGGTTAGCCCAGCGATGATTTTTGCCGCTCTCTTCTGTTCCCTTTCCAGAAGATCAAAGTTGGAAGCACTTATCCATGGCATCCAGCTGGTGGCAGCATACCAGAATACTGACTCCATCGTGGCGTTGTAGACCTTCTTCAGTGTCGCAAATTCACATCACCAGTCCTTACCAGTGAGTGCTGCGATCACCTTAGTTCTTTCACGCATGGATGCTGCCACCAATTGGACGTGCTTACCAAAATTGAGACCATTGTCGATTGTCACACCGAGAAACCTACAATGGCTGCTGAAACGCAATTGCTTGTGACAAACCACGATCGAAGGAATGACTTTCCAGTCTTTATTGTAGCTGCTGCATACAATTCCTTCTAATTTGTCTGCGTTCAGTTCCACCTTGTTGGCTTTTGTCCAAGCTTCAACACTCTTGATCACAGACTGCACCCTGGATGCCGCTTCATTGATCGTCCTGCTCGTGGCCCAGACTGCGATGTCATCTGCGTAGCCACTGATCTGCACTACCGCAGTATCTTCCCTGAGCAGGTCACTGGTGTAGAGAAGGAAAAGGATCGGGGACAACACAGCTCCCTGTGGCAGGCCCTGTGTCATCTTTTTCCACTTGCTCTCACCGTCTCCAAGACGAACCATTGCTTTGCGGTCTTCCAGGAAGCATTTGACCCATTCAAGCATCCTCAGCGGCATCTTGAGGTCGTTCAGCTTCAATAGCAGTCTTTCCCGTCATACACGGTCGTAGGCTTTGCTGCAATCAAGTAATGCTGCGACGGTTCTTTTCGTCGGAGTGGATTGGAAGCCATTGTAGATGTCCTGTGACAGGCGCATGCTGTGTTGCTCCGTTGATTTCAGACGTTGGAAACCAAGTTGCCACGGCTGTATGATGGAGTTTGCTTCCAGCCAGTAACCCAACTTGTTGGCAAGCATTCTTTCCATGATCTTGCATAGGACTGAGGTGAGGCTTATGGGTCTATATGACTCCACGCAGTCTGCCGGCTTCCCTGTCTTTAGAAGCGGAATAATTACTGCTTTCTTCCACTTTCCTGGTACTGTTCCCTGTAGCCAGGACTCGTTGCAGATCTCTAGCAGGATGGTGAGCATGTTTCGTGGCAGGTGGCTCAACATTGGTGGTTCGATCTTATCGTTACCACCTTTTTTGATGTCGTCTTGTTGAGAGATCGCTGCCTGAAGCTCTGACATCGTTAGCCGTTGATCCATCTCTGTGGGCGCCTCTTGACTCTGTCTCTGCTTGATCTTCCGGGCATTTTTATTCCTGAGCAGGCATTCCTCCTTGTTGAAGACGAATTTGCTGACATCTGCATAACGCTCTGCGAAGGCTGCTGCTTTTTGCTTGTCAGTAACTCGCATCACGCCCTTGAAGTTGAGCATCTCATTCTTGGCCTTCACCTCCCCATGCCCGTTCATTTTCCTGATGGAGGACCACAGCTTCCGTTGGTGGTCACCTTCTCTCAGTTTCTCCACCCTCTCGCGCCAGTATTTCTTCTTCTGCTCTGCAATCTCCTCCCTCTATTTGAGGTTGATACGCGTGGTCTCCTCTGTGTTTACACTGCGTATGGATTGCTGTCTCTGGCGTTTGAGTGCGTCGAGAGCAGGGCTCCAGAACGGCTTGTTGTGGTTGCTGGCTTTCTTTATCGGCACTGCAGCTTTAGCAGCCTGGATGATTTGATAAGAGAACCAGCTTTCCTTCTTCACCAGCGTTAGACCTTTTGGCATGGTTTGTGCTTCAAGGATTTGTTGGAACTTTTCCCAGTCTGCCCGTTTCCATGCCAGCTCAAACGTACTTCTTGACGTTTTTGTTTATGGGCTTTGTCGACTTGGATGACAATTGGAAAGTGGTCTGAGCTTAACGCTCTTTTCACCTCCCACGTCATCTGGTGTGCCAAGTCGAGGCTGGCCAACGAGACATCAGGGGAACCAGTTGTGCCTGAAACTCTGCTGAGGTGGGTGTGTTCTGACGGCTTGTTGAGGACCTGATAATCGTGTTCTGCGCACCATAGCTCCACTTGTAACGCTTCTTTGTTGCTAGTAGCGTTTGAGTCCCAGCTGGGTGAGTGGATGTTTAGGTCAGCGCAGATCAGGTGGTTCTTGGCAGGTTTCAGCTTTTCGGTGATCTCTTTCTCCCACCTGGTCTCATCCTGTGTGTTTCTCAGGGGAGGCTTGTAGAGATTTGTCAGTCGGATACATTCTTCGTTCTCCAGCCATACTTCCACCGTGATTTCTTCAATCAGGCTGTTGTGGCTCGTGCTGACTTTTTTGAAGCTGAGGTCTTCTTTCACGAGAGTGAGTAGTCCGCCTCCTCTTCGTTCTGCCGAGTTCTTCAAGTATGTCCTGTCTTGCCTCACCGTGCTGAAACCCTTGAGACCCTCGAAACACGTGTGCTCATTGAGCTTTGACTCTTGCATCAGCACCACGTCGATCTTCTCCTTCTGCAGCCATCTCTCCAGCTCATACTGCTTCGGCGTAATCCCATCAGCATTCCACTGGCAGACTCTTATCCTTCTTCTTCTAACCATAGCACTGGTTTGCTTGGTTTGGACAGAATGCGTTGGTCTGTTAACGATTGCTGCAGCGGTTCGTTTTGCGTTTCGGCATCCTCGGCACGTCCAGAGGTCCCATGAGATTGTGGCCCAGGTGCTTCTTGCTTCTTCTGAACAGGCTTCTTTCTGGTGGAACCATCGTGAGCAGCTCTTACAATGAGGCATCACTGCTGCTCTTCTGATTCGGCCTCTACACTTGCCACATTGACTTCCCTTCCATTCCTCTGGGTTGGTTGGGTTTGGAGGGTCATCCTGCTCTTCTTCTTCTTCTTGTGGCGGGTTTAGTCTGCATGGTCGGCCGCATCGCCAGAGCTTGTTGTCGTCCTTCATGTAGGAGTCCATCCACGTCCTTGTCAACCCAGTGCACTTTTTTGTGAAAGTTTTTCTGGCAGCCTCCGCATACCATCGGCGTTGTGCCGCTGCGGATTGTTCCACTGCAGCTTCCACATTGAGGTCCTGGGTTGGGGGGAACATCACCGGCTCTTAAGATGAGATTAAGCCAGAAGACATATGCCGGTTTATGTCCTCTGGCCTCGAAAAACCCATCTTTGTGTTGATGTTGTTTGTTGTTGCGCTTTCTCCTTGAGAGAGGGGGGGAGAGGTGGCGCTTTTGAGGTCCTTTTCGTGCCCGAGGGCAGCCAACGACGCCACGTGAAGGCGGGACCATATAGCCGTTGTGTTGATGGTGATGTGGTTGGTGGTGGTGTAGTTCAGGGGCGGCGATCTGCTGCAAATCTTGGGAGATCCTATCCAGCGTGGACGATTCTGTGGTTCAGACCCCCCTCTCTACACTTAAAAAAACATTTTTTAACTTCTGTTTTGATACGATTATTTAAGTAAGCGATTAATAGTTTTGTTTTATACATCCATCACTATAACTATACATACTCACAATGTATTACTATATAAAAATTCTGTTTTATGCCATGGTTGACGATTAGGTTGGCATCAAAACAAGAGTTTAGAAATGTTTTTATTGAAAAAAGTGGGAAAGTCCGGACCCCAGGACCCCTACAGGATTACCGCCCATGTGAAGTTGTTGTCATTTATGTTTTTTTGGTGGTATTTTTGTTGGTGTTGTTGTTTATTTGATGATGTTGTGGGTGTTTAAGTTGGGGGTTTTGTTATTAGTCGTAGTGTTGTTGTTGCTGTTAAGATTGGTGGTGTTGTGTTGGTAGTGTTGTTGTTGTTAGTGATGTACTTGTTGATGTGGGTTTGTTTTCTTGTTGATATTGTGTAGTGAATAACCTTAATAATTCTTTTTTCTTTAATTTGTCAGGGTGTTGAAAGTCTTCAAAAAGGTCGAATCGATTCCCGTTTGAATGCTAACTTAATGGTTGGCTTAGCATCAAACTGTTGCTTCTCAAAATGTCGTGAAGCAAGTGTCATTGGACTGTGAAAAAAAGTAGATTGTCCTGACGTCTAGCGAATGTTTTTAAATGTTATATTGTTTTGTTGAGCTGGATTAGTTCTGCCTATATACTTGATTTTTTCGATCTGTGCAAGAACATTTTTGGCCTACCAGATCTGAGTTTTTAAATCACAGATAGATCTGTGCAATAAATCTTTTAATCTCTCGGAAAGTTTTGCTCTCATGCATCACAAATATTCTGGACACTCAATGGACAGACACTGGCGCATTAAAAAGATTTTTTTGAATTCAATTCTATTTTCAACACAAAGCTAGTGGAGCTGATGTAATCATACTTTCTAGCACCTATTATCAGGGGCGGCGATCTGCCAAAAATTTTGGGGGGGTCCTCCCCAGGGTTGGAATCAAAGAACCGGTATCGACCAAATCAGTACAAGCAATACTATTTAGTATTGTTTACTGTAGTGCAAATTATTTTTGTATAAACTATTATTATTTGTATCACCAAACACTTAAAAAAAAGTTTGATACTCAATAAAAATACTTTCCTATTGCCACTATGAGCGATTTGAAGAAAAACAATAGTGATTTCAGTACCTTTTATTATTTTTCGTCTATATAAGTTCAATTACAACTAGCCATCAACCCATCAAATACATTTTATAACATCTTGTTTTCCATTCATTTCTGAGTACAATAGTTTTAAAAAATTACAAATAGATTTAAATTTGCCAAAGTTATAAACAAATATACATTGGGAGATTTTGTTTGGCCCACGGTGAATATTTAGAATCTAAATACACTGTAGGCCATTTAGATAACATAAAATAATCTCTCTGTCTGTCCTCCTGCCCTCTCCCCACAGCTCGTTTACTCCAATTTCCAAAAAGACCCCTCCGAATTTCTGACTGACTGGCAAATTCTTCTTCTAGTCTTTTTAAATCTAGACTGTTAAGTATATCCTGATGTGCATGACAAACGGCCTGTGAATTCAAGCGAGGCTGTGTCATAGTTGCACGCAACAAAGTCTTAAGACGCCGCAAAGCAATAAATGACCTCTCTGCTGTGCACAAACATCAACCGGATCAGACGTTCAACTTGAGGAACAGATGTCTGACTTCGGGATCATAGCTTGCATTTTTGCGCTTATGCTAAAGTTCTGTATTCATTCTGGTCTTTAAACATAGCTAACTGTGAACAAAGACTATTTGCATTTAGCTCACGATACTGCTTGCAAATATCACCAGTTAGCAACATTGTCTCCAGCTGCAAGTATGAACGCAAACCAGGAGAATCTCGATTGAACCTTTCTGTGAGTTGCATGATTGCAATGTATATGACAGCGTAATATGCAGCTCGATAATGTTCCTCTGGTGTTGTTGCTACATAAGCTGGGCCCAGCCCACAATACTTTTGTGGCAGTTTTTGCACCCGAGGTACAGCAATCGGCTCGAGATCATATGCCAAAACCATACTGGTCGCTGCAACCATTCCACTGACCTTGGCACTTGCTCACTGCAACGACTTTTTTAACTGTTCCAGAAGTGAAAACACCAAAACAACTAACTTGAGGGCCAGTGTAGTAGTGTCCCGTTGAAAAAAAGCCTCGAGCCTTTTTAGCTGTTTCATCAGCAGTACCAATAGAAGCAAATGATTCCAAGCTAACAAGTACCACTTCATATTGTTCAAGCACAGAAGACACTGCAGATACTCTGACCAGCCATCTTGTAGGACAAAGAAGTTTTATACTATACTTTTCATTCAGTGGCTCATCAGACAAGTCAGTTATAAGAGACACTAAAGCATCACTAAACTGCTTCTTGAACTTTTCTGAACGATTGTAAAAAGCACCTAACTCTTGGGCAAACTGGAGTGAATTGCTCACAAAGGGATTTGCGGCAGCTGTGTGCTGGGCAACAAGATTTGCACAGTGTGCAAAACAATGGAAAAACAATTCAAGCGGATGCTCACTGCTGATAAAAGCCTGACAACCGTTATATCGGCCGTTCATGTTAGCCACGCCGTCATAAGTCTGAGATCTTAGTTTTTCTATAGGTAGCATGATTCTGATCAGAACATCTTTTACTATAGCACATTATGTTTTTCCGGTCGTGTCTGGTGGGCTGAACAAACCAATAAACTGTTTATTAACATTCAGAGCTTCATCAACAAAACGAATGCATTTCGATTTCTGCTCAAACCCATTGCAGTCTTGTGTGCCGTCAACCACAAAACCAAACTGGCATGACTCGGCATTAACAGTGCACACTATGTTTCTAACGATAGAATCAACTGAAAGCATTAGCTTTTCATTTTGGCAGTATTGTGATATGAAACTTGTAGTTCGATTTAACTACAACTTTAGTTAATGTTTGAAGCCTTTTGAAATTCATTAACTTTGGTTCATCTTAAAAATTGAAAGGGTCGATAATGAGGTGGACCTCAGAACCCCCTATGAATATCGTTCATGCAAAATAAGTAACACAATGTGAATGATTTTTTTATAGTATAAAATTTATACAAATGTAAATCTGTCTGTTTGCATAGAGTGAACCCATATTTTCTGAAAAACATCTTGAATGTCTGCTTGCGAAAATTGAAAATTCAGAAATTTAATTTTTTATAAATATAATTCATTAATTTAAATCCATAAATATAAAAAGAAGAGTAGTTGGAGGAGTATTTGAGTAAGCAAAGAATACTTTTGCTTCAGGCAGCTATCACTATAACTACGCCTACCCAAAGTATATTACTGAATAAAAATTCTGTTTTATGCTATGGTTGACGATTATGCTTGTCTTAATATAGGAGTTAAGAAATTATTTTATTTGAAAAATTGAAAAGGGTCCATGTTAAAATGGACCCCAGGACCCCCCCTAGCATCGCTGCCCATACATACTCACAATGTATTTCTGTATTAGCATTTCTTTATCCCATGGTTGACAATTAGGCTCGTATCAAAATGAGAGTTGAGAAATTTGTATTTTTAATAGAGTGAGGTGGTCTTTATAAAGGAGGACCCCTGGACCTCCTCAGGATTCCCGCCTACGCCATAGAGATAAAAAGAAAAGTAGATGGAGTATATAATTAAGCAAAAAATATTTTTTTAGACAGCTATCACTATAACTACACATACTCACAATGTATTACTGTATAAAAATTCATTTTTATGCCATGGTTGACGATTATGTTCATATCAAAATTTAACAAATTAGATAAAAAGATTGGAAAAAAGTGGGGGGGTCCACATTAAGGTGGGGGGTCCTGGGGTCAGGATCGCCGCCCATGCCTATTATCATGGGCGTATCCAAGGGCAGCGATCTGCTGCAAACCTTGGGGGGTCCTAACCAGCATGGACGATCTTGGGGGGTTTCGGGGTTCAGACTTTCCCCTACTCCGCTTAAAAAAACTTTTTAAACTTATTTTTTTATACTAATATTTAAGTAAGCAAAGAATATTTTGGTTTTAGACAGCTATTACGACAACCACACATACTCACAATATAAACATTCTGTTTTAAGCCATGGTTGATGATTATGCTCGTATCAAAACTAGAGTTTAAAATGTTTTTATAGAAAAAGTGGAGGGCCCAGACCCCAGGATCCCCCCAGGATCACCGCTTATTGGCGTTTCCAGCCCCGTATAAAAAGGAGGCAGTTTTTTATTATTTTAAATTTAATAACAAAATGTTTGCATCATTCAACACAAAGACAAAAACAATATATTTGTTCTTTACTAAAAACGTTATACATTTATTAAAATGTTATATAATAAGCCAAAAAAGTTTTTCTAACTAATATTTTTTTCAATCTTTATTAAATAAAATACAGAAAAATAATTGTTTAACTAAAACACTGAAAATGATTATTTAAAAAAAAGCTTTGTGGCTGTCCTCAAAGCGCCAGATGTAACTCATGGACTTAATCGAATGTAACAAAAAATTAACGTAACTAATCCTCAATGTTAAATCAATCATTACTTGTTATAACTCATTCATTCAAGTGAAAAGTGTAGCATAAGCCAGACTGTCGTCTCTGAAGTTGGAGATGCGCCAATCAAATTAGTCTTCAGTTTGGCAACCAACTGAGCACATTAAAAAGTCTTGGGAAATGAAACTGGCATGCTCTGATCAACAAAAAAAAGCAAGATTGTCTTGTTTAACTTGCCACATCCATAAGTCCAGGTTACGAACGTCTGCATGATGGCTGGTTTGCATGGGCGGCGATCCTGGGGGGGTCCTGGGGGGGTCCTGGGTACCCTCCCACTTTTTTCACACAACATTTCAAACTCTTTTTTTGATGCCAGCATAATCTTCAACCATTTATTGCTTGTTTTAAAGGCTTGCTTCAGCGTACTCAGGTTCGTCTTTGGTGTCAAAATGCCTAGGCAGTTTGTATTATTTGACCATTGACCGTAACCATAACATGGTCGCGTAACACAAAAAACGTAACGGTTTTTTTTTGAAGCATACTCATTCCTATTTTCCTTGAAACAGTCTGCACCAACTTTTCTTTTTTGGCTAGCATTGAAAATAGAATTTCTAAAAGCTAATTTGATAAATACACTAAAATCGATACCATAAGTAAAAAAGATCTTTATAAAATTTAGAACTCAAAACTTTCAAGACTCCCTCGTCACGTTTAATGAAATGGCAGGACATGAGTTTGACACGTGTGCTCTAAGGGGTGAATCATGTGAAGCAGAAACAAATGAAGTAATGGACAATTGATGATAATATCTATTTCTAAACATTTTATTACCTAGTTAATTTTTTCCCAGTTATAAAAGGAGGGACAGATGCCCCTTTTGCTCCCTGGACACGCCCGTGCCTATATGAGCCTAGTTATAGACTTCATTATAGACTGAATTTCTCCATCTGCGTCATTGGCAACCCAGTAAGAATGACGGTCTCATAGTCAATTCGACTGAAAGCAAAGCAGAAGCCAGTTTTTTCTATTCATTTATCTATCTATACATCCACCCTCTATGTATTCCCCCATCCATCCTTCCATCTATTCATCTACCCTTCCAACCATCCATTATCCCATTTATCCATCAGTCAATTCATTTACACGCCCATCGATTTGTTTATTCACCCTTTCATTCATCCATTCATTCATCCATCCTTCCACGAATTCACTCACTCATCCGTCCATCCAAACAGGAAATGGAAGTGGTTCGGGTATGTTTAATCTAATGACACTACAAAGAATGTATGCCTTATCTTATCCTTTATATACACAAATAAACGCACACCGACACAGACATACACACAGACAAACGCACGCGCACATGCAAACATATATTTAAATAGACACACTTTTATTTAAATTTTTCTTTCATTAGTGTTTTTGCTCGTCAATTCATCTGGTAAACCGTTATCATTTTTTTATAAGGGTAGAATGCTATTATTGCAAAAGCTATTATACACGCACAACTACACACACAAACACCCACATACACACATTCACGTACACATACAAATACAATCATAAATACAAAATTATTTATAGTTGATTGTATTTATTTATATTTATATGTGAGTGTGTGTGTATGTGTGTGTTTGTAGGTGCTTATATGTGTGTGTGTGTAAGGGTACCAAGCAGATCTAATAGGGCATGCATGACGCGTGGTGAGGGAGGCTTAGTGGGGGTCGTAGTAGTAGTAGTAGTAGTAGTAGTAGTAGTAGTAGTAGTACTAGTAGTAGTAGTAGTAGTAGTAGTAGTAGTAGTAGTAGTAGTATTAATAGTATTAGTAGTATTAGTAGTATTAGTAGTATTAGTAGTATTAGTAGTAGTAGAAGTAGTATTAGTAGTAGTAGTAGTAGTTGTAGTAGTAGTAGTAGTAGTAGTATTAATAGTATTAGTAGTATTAGTAGTATTAGTAGTAGTAGAAGTAGTATTAGAAGTAGTAGTAGTAGTAGTAGAAGTAGTAGTAGTAGTAGTAGTAGTAGTAGTAGTAGTAGTAGTAGTAGTAGTAGTAGTAGTAGTAGTAGTAGTAGTAGTAGTAGTAGTAGTAGTAGTAGTAGTAGTAGTAGTAGTAGTAGTAGAAGTAGTGGGGGTTGATCTATTGAATCTAAAAGATGCGCGAAGGTAATCTCATAATATTAATGCTGATGACGAAAGCTGTGATGGTGTTAATGATGATACAAATGATATTGATGATGATTGTGATAATAATAATAATAATAATAAATAACAGCGATGATGAGGATGTTCTTTTGGTGATAATAATGAATATTAATTATTCCCAAAATTTAAATACACGTGGCAGTTTCAAAATAGGGTGTTGCACGGATCAAAGCAGTCACCATTGAATCTAACATGTCTGCCATTGCTACTTCTTATAGGAATCTAACATGTAACATCTTATAAGTGACTTTCCATAAAATGGCAACATAAGTAAATAGTACGTCTCAAGAATGTTTTGATATTGGTTGCTGCAAACTCGTCATCAAGCATTTAATGGCGCTTCATTCCGCATGGAATGTCACTTTAAATACTTCTCTTGCAATATTCTGTGACATCGTTCTCTCAATCGCTTTCTTCCATCTTCCCAGGCTTCTCTTTCTCACCAACCCCCTATCTCCCTTCCTCCCCCCCCCCCCCCTTCAATCATTCTCTCCACCATACTCCTTTCACACTAGCATGTCAGTTAAATAACATGAAGTAAATCTATCAAAAATAAATAACAACAATAATTATGATGAAAATATGATTAACAGAAACAATAAGGATTACATCAAAAGCTATGGCAACCGGTTTCTGATCTAAGTCAAGCATCATCCTACAAATACAAAGAGAGTCCGACGGTTGTCATGGTGACGGTTTTCATGGATACTATAATCATGGATACTGTTGTCATGGTGGAGGAGAGGAGGAATAGTTTGGATGGATGGATGGAGGAGGCAAGACTGATAAGGTGCAGGAATTCCATTTCTCTCTTAACTGTCGTGTGGACAAAGAACGCATTGTGTCGTTTTCACTATGTCGTTTTGAATTTTTTCAATTCTTCTTATTATTTATCAATCCATCCATCCATTCATCCATGCACCCATCCATGCACCCACCCATCCACCCACCCATCCATGCACCCATCCATGCACCCATCCATGCACCCATCCATGCACCCACCCATGCACCCAGCCATGCACCCATCCATGCACCCACCCATGCACCCAGCCATGCACCCATCCATCCACCCATCCATCCACCCACCCATGCACCCATCCATGTACCCACCCAGCCACCCACATCTGACACAGGAGTAAGGACTGGAGGGCTGGCATTTATGACAAACTAGTTGCGGCTCGCAGTAGGCTCTCTCGTTGATCTCATCACAGTAGGCACCCATCTCCACCCCCATCAGGGCTGTCGTGTGGATGGGAAGAAAGTGGGTGATGGTGGTGTGTGGTGAAAGGGTGTGGTGATGCGAAAAGGAAAAAGGGTTGATGGGATGGTGATGGGTGTGGTTGGAGGGTGGTGAAGGGACGATGAGAAGTGCCGTGTAATAAAAGAAGAATGGTTGTGAGCTTAAATGCAGTGAAAGGAAGTTTTGGTTGAATGGTCAGTAGATTGATGATTCGGTGGGTTAACGGTCAGGGAAGGAATGGTCAAGTGAGGTGATGCTTAGTTGGGTGAGTGTGAAATGGAAACGGTCAGCACGTTCGAAGACTTAGAAATTCTTTTGAAAAGATTTTTTCACTTTTATATTTCACACAATTTTTCGTTGAAAATTAAGAAATTAGTGTTGAAAACGGTAACAATGGCGATGAAGATGATGATGATGAGGATGATGATGATGATGATGATGATGATGATGATGATGATGATGATGATGATGATGATGATGATGATGATGATGATGATGATGATGATGATAGTGGAATGGAGTGTACAATGGGACCTGAGACTTCATCCACATAAATGTAAACTATTGCAGATATACAGAAATAAAAAGGAAGAGTTTATTCTATGCAGGATTACGAAGGAAGTCAGGTAGTTTTAGAAAGTATAGAGTATGAAAAAGACCTTGGTGTAATTATAGACAAGAATTTAAAATTCCATATTCACATACAAGAACAAGTAAATAAAGCTAACCAATTATTAGCGCTAATAAGAAGAAAGTTTAAATTTATTGATACAAAAAAATTTAGATTATTATTTAAAGGTATAGTTAGGCCCCATCTAGAATACCTTAGCAGTGTATGGAGTCCTTCATTGAAAAATCAAATTGATTGCATAGAAAAGGTACAAAGAATGGCTACAAAAATGCTACCTTATCTAAAAGACATGACTTACAACGATAGACTTAAAGTAATTAAGTTACCAACATAAAAATACCGAAGACTTCGAGGGGACATGATCGAAACCTATAAAATACTTAATAATAAATATGATAGTAAAATAACGGAAGATTTTTTCACACTTAATACAAGGCAATCAAGAGGAAATTCACTAAAATTATCCAAAAAGCA
>OX030962.1:1783609-1786109 GCA_943735955.1 Piscicola geometra
TGTATTGTTGTATGTGATGTAGTGTTGAGAATTATAGTATAAAGTAATTATTTCACAGTTTACTTTTTGATATGATAGAGCATTAAAGTTCTAACCGCTGGCAAAAAGCAGAAGTTTTTGTCGTCACTGGGGTTCGAACCCGGACTGCAGAGACAGGTGTTGTTGTTGCAACGCAGGTTGTTCAAGCACTCTTCATCTTTGCTGCAGCTGCCGTTCAGTTGCTTGCCTGTGTGGCCGCCGTCATCATAACTACCACTTGCATCATTTGGAAGCTACCACATCCTACCACTATCATCTTTACTAGAGCTGTTCCACGATTAAAAATTTTAATCGCCGTTACTCGTTCGATTAAAAATTTTAACCGTGTGTTAATCATATTTTAACGTAATTTTTTAAGCATATTTAACATTAGTATAAAATAGTTTTTTTTATTTAAAATTCTTACAAAGTGTTATACAAATTTTATCAGAATTTTTTGATAAAAGTAATCTTTTTTTTTTAAATCCAAAAATAATAAAAAATGCAATTGTCACACATAATTTTTGAGCCAGTTACTCAAGCAAAAAAGTAATCCACATTTGAAAGAATTAAAACGAATCCATTAAGGAAAAAATGCAATTGTCACACATCTATTTTGAGCCAGTTACCCAAGCAAACAAGCTTGTCTACCCTAGTTGGATCTAAAGAGGCTCTTTTCTTGCTAACTATGTGTCCTGACAAGCTGAATATACGTTCACATGGAACTGTACTTGCCGGAGATTACAAGTACTTTCTTGCCAGTTTTGCAAGATCTGGATATGCTCAGATTTTGTTCTATAGCGTTGAATTATTCACTTTGTCATCATTAAGATTTTTTGTGTGTGTATGGTCTGTATTACTCACATCCTGACAGACGCAGGCCATGTTACAATGGTTCTGAGAACCATGGTCTTATGCGCCAGAGGCGCCACTCCACACGGCGTACATATCTCTCAATGCATACGTCGCAAACACTGAATCATATACAATAGGTATATGATAGTTCACGGCTGCTCATCAGGGATTCGAACAGGCAACCTTTGAGTTGCAAATCCGACGTCCCTGCTCCCCAAGTATCTTCATCTTCAGAAGCTGAAACTACATATGTTCGTAGTCGATTGTTTGGTGAAAACTGTATAGTTTTTGAGGTTTTCTTTTCTTCTTATAGTTTCTGCAACTCTTTCCACGTTGCTTCTCTTTCATCCTTTTGAAGAAATTTTAATTTTTAAATGATGTGGCAATTCTTAACCATTGGATACTTTGATTACTCTTTCTCTGTTCCAGTTTGGAAAGAAATTTTTATTTAGAAAAAAATTACATCTTTTGTGTAAATTGACAAATTGCAAGTAACACTATTGACTATATTACGTATTTTTCACCACCTAGAACTTCTGTTGCAAATGTAGATGGAATTACGTTTTTTTTATGAAATGCAATTCTTTCCATTCTTTTTTTATAGAAAATTAAAAGTGTTTGTGTTCACTTGCTGGCAATGTAGCCAAAACAGCAAAAAAACAATTTAATTTGAATACATTCAAATAATTAAAATTTTATAAATGAGTTTTTTTGACCTAATTGGTTAAAATATTTAACGGGCGTTATTTGATTAACGCATTAATCTAAAGTTAACTTAGATTAAAGCACAGCTCTAATTTTTACCAATATCGATACCACCACAACCACTACCACTACCAGTCCCATCACTACCACTACCACTACTACTACCATCACACCCACCATTACCACAACCACTACTACTACCACCACACCCACCACTAACACTACCATTATCCCCACCACCACCACTTGTACCATCCCATCATCACCCTCACCATTCCCTACCACCACTTCAACCTCATCATCATCATTCCCGTCATCATCATCATCATCATCCCCACCATCATCATCACCACCATAAACCTGAGCACCCACTAACGTGACTTTCCAATGCAATGCGAGACGGTTTCCACATGTGGCGCAGTGACGTCACACATGCACTGACCTACTTCGCAGCCCTCGTACAAGTGGTAGCATATCTCGCCCTTGTCGACGTCACAGTCGCTGTAGTTTAGACACACCCTAGTCATCCTGTTTCCGTGGTGTTGGTGAGGATGGTTGTTGTTGTTGCCATGGTTGTAATACTTGTTGTAGTGAGTGGCGTTGTTGTTGTTGTTGCTGTTATGGTGGTGATGATGATGGTTGACTTTGTTTTTGTGGGATTCTTTTTTTTGTAAGTCCTTGTATTGGTCGTTGTGTGGGTTGGTGGTGGTAGTAGCGGTTGCTGCAGCTGCTGCAGTAGTGGAGGTGGTCATTGTGGTCAGGCATGCGACTACCACCAGCAACAACAAAAACGCCATCTTTGTTTCTGGTGCGGTGAGGGGATTGAAAGTCCAAAAAAGCTTTTATGAATAAGCGAAAACACCTATAACAACAACTACAACAACTACTACAGCAACCACTACTACAACCACTACAACAACCA
>OX030962.1:1791109-1818609 GCA_943735955.1 Piscicola geometra
ACTACTAACACTACCCAAATCAACCACTACAACAAACCAAATCATCTTCTACCACACCCCAAATCAAACTACCACCACACTCTCAAATCAACTGCTACTACTAAATCGAACTAATAACTCCAAAATTAACTGCTATCATTAAATCACCAAGCATCTTCTACCACCACACCCCAAATCAACCACTACTACCACCAAAGTAAAACTAATACCACACCCCGAATCATCTGCCACCACCCCATCACCAAATCAATTTCAACAAACCCAAAATCAACCACCACCTTATCAACAAATTACCTTTAACAATATCATTAAATCAACTACTACCCCACACCATACCAAGTATTACCCCACCACCACCTTATCAACAAATTAACTTTAACAATATCATTACTACCCCACACCATACCAACTGTTACCACACCACCAAATCAACCGCCACCACACCAAATCATCTCCTACCACCACACCTACCACGCCATAATCTGCTCGTATGCAACATTAACGCAGGCAGCTAAGCCCTCCTTAAATCAACTCCACCTTCCCTCTCCCAGCACTGAAGCTCACAGATTGGAAAGCAATTGATGTCGATTCTTGGTTTTTGCATCTTTTTTTTATTCTTAAAATATTTTTCTATTTAATACCTGGATGAATCAAGTATCACAACATTCAACTTTATTTAAATATTCGAAAGCTTTCGGTAATTAAACTTTACGAAGATTTCAATTTTTTATGCTCGTCAAGGTTAAACTATTTGAAGTTCCAATTGCTCCAGATACAGTCTTACAATTGTCATAAAATTGTAAAGATATTTCGTTTAAATATTTGTAATATCACAAAAAGACAATTGGAACTGGTTATAAATGGATGGATGATGGTGGTGCAAAGATGGTTGATGGTGGTGCATGGATGGATAGTCGTGGGGAATTGGTGGATGATGGATGGATAGTGGTGAATGCATGTATGAATGAAGGTGCATGGATGGATAGTCGTGGGGAATTGATGGATGATGGATGGATAGTGGTGAATGCATGTATGAATGAAGGTGCATGGATGGATAGATTGGCAAGAAGCATGGAGGCAGTCAGAAGTAGTTTCTACTATCGAAGGCAAGGCATAGGAGTTGTGTGGAGACCTGAGGAGAATGTTATTTGGTTCATCCATTCCATTATTAATATATTCTTTCACTAATTCATCAATTGCATTATTAAAAGATTATTCCACTAATACATTTTTCCAATAATTCATCAATTAAATTATAATTCATTATTCTATTAATTAATCAATCCCACCATTAATCCATAAAGGCATGCTTTCATTAATCCATCCCCCCTTCTGAGACCTGATGGATGATGAAGGAACAGGCCTGTTGCTGGTACGAGGTCATCCTCTCAAGACTAATCCGCACCTTTGGAAAGTCTCTGGTAGTGGTGGTGATTGTGATAATTAATCTTAGAATCATAATCCTTATTATAATTATAATCTAATTAAATAATAATAAAACAATAAAAAGTAGAAATAATGAGGAAAATTAATAATGACAAAAATATTCATCATTATTGGCATTGGTGCAAGGGCATTGTCGTCCAAGACAAATGTTTTAGCCTTTACAAGTGTCTTCTTTGTCTAAAAAGGCTCACTCTAGAGTGACAGTCTCTGTTACAGCTTGAACACAGAAAGCTCGGTTCGATTGCTAGCCGCTGCTGATTGTCTTTTCTGCATGAGCGCCTGTTACTGACAAGCTGGCGAATCTATGATTCTTCCACTTCCAGTGGCATATCAACAATAAAGTATCCAAAGCACCTAACAGGAACTCTGATGATGGCCTGGCAGAATTGAGCGTCAAACTTGAGGACTTGCACCTCTGTTTCAGAATAAAACTTCTGGAGAATTTTTTTTAGTTTTGTTGAAGTTTTTTAATCTGATAGTTTTGCAATTAATTATGAAATTATTAATATTATAGTTTGTATTTTGGATTTTTAAACTTTTCTGGAATAGAAGCCTTCACATCCTCACCAAGGCACCTCTCCAAAGTACTTGCGCAGAGCTGCCATCACAGCTACTTTGAACAATGAAGCTGTCTCCAAACTGCCACCGTTCAGTGTCCTGCATATGGTGTTTGTTGAAAAGATATTCTAATACATATATTTGAAATTTTGTTTTTAAAAAAATATTTTTTTTTATACATTTCAAATTATCAACAAACAGTGAAAGCTTGATATAGCAATAGTGGGGCTGAAAAACTCGTTTGTTCTCAACAGCCATTTGTAAACTTTATAAATTTAAAAGTCTCAATATTTGAGCATTTTAACGATAATATAATTGAGTGTTTACTTTTAACCATTTTCCAAAAAGTAATATTTTAACATTTATCAATCAAAATCAAATAAAATCAAAATCAATTCAATCAATCAAATTTATATTTACTATTACAAATTTCCTAAGAGTAATTATGTTTTACAGTCTGTTTGCTTTCAAAAAACTTAAGTGATAGAGTTCATTATTTTAAGAATAGCACTCTAGCGAACATTAAGAAGTATTCCATTTTGATTAAAGTTGGCATTAAAATTTTACGAATTTTCAGAATAAAAAAGCTTTAAAATAATTTTTTGAAATTTAAATTTTAAAATTTTATTATATAAGATATATTATTGAAAATACAAAACCCCAAAAAATATAAAATAGAAAAAATCTTTATATTTGTGGATATATACAGAGTGAATTTTGATAGGCTGAAGAAGTTTCATTAGAATAGAAAGCGGGTCAAAGGTTAGCCAATCAGGGCATGCCTCAGACTATATAAATATAAAATCGAAGTGATACTTCGCTTAGTTTGATTTTCTTGAGACTCTGAATTTTCTCGTTTTTTAATATTACTAAAATTAAATTACAAATTGCTGGAAAAGCGGTTTATGTATTTTCGATAAAAGTTCAGCTAACGACTATTGGATAATTCTCAAGATGTCTTTCAATCCTGGCAAAGACAATCTCTTCGTCAACGATTGGCTTGATACGCTGCCGATCAACATGGCGCTTCCAGAAGCTTCATTCTTGAAATTTTCTTTTCCATCGCCGCCATTGTCCTCGTCCTTCCCTGCAGACCTGCTCGACATAGACCTGCAAATGAACCACCTCGACCCCTTCATTCAACAACTCCTCGAAGCCGTTGACAACACTCCAAGACAGTTCGATTTTGATGGAAGAGTAAAGCAAGAAATGCACGCCTCAGACGTGATGTTACATCTTGATTTGGCTTCGCTAAACTCCAAAAGTCCTGATTACATGCAGAGTCCCGACACCGGCGTGCTGTCAGACGAGTGTAACTCAGTCAAACCGCTGGAAGACTTTGAGAACTTTCCTTTCAGCCGTTCGCACGTCAGTGAGTCGTCGCAACACACGTACACACACTCCATCCTCAGTCCTACATCGGACTACCTCGAGGTATTCGAAATAAAGCCGGAGTTTTTGATAACTGAAGACGAGGAACTGGTTGAAACGGTGGAAGCGTCCAGTGACCTCGATAAAACCTTCACGACGAGCTCCAAGACGCCGTACTCAGACGCCACGCAGTGTCGCAAACGCTCGCGGAACGGCCACATCAAACGACCCATGAACGCCTTCATGATCTTCGCGCAGAAGGAACGCAGACGCCTCTCCGACCTCTCGTCCAGTCTCAACAACGCCGCCATCAGCAAGCAGTGTGGCCTCACCTGGAAGGGACTCACTGCCGCCCAGAAGCGACCGTATGAAGTGGAAGCTGTGCGTCTGAAACTGCTGCACGAGATGGAGTTTCCAGAGTACAAGTACAAGCCCAAGAAGAAGGTCAAGCCTGTCAAGGTCGCCAAGGTGAAGAGGCTCAAGGTGGGTGGTGGTGCTGAGGGTGATGAAAATGATGTCGAACTGGTGGCTGATGCAGGGGAGGAGGGCGGCATGGACAGGAGCAGGAATTATGTGACAGTGAATGGCATCAAAATGCATGGTTTCAATGCTACTCTAGTCTTCAAAAATGACAACAACATCAACAACACTCCTCACAACAACAACAACAATTTTGATGCTATTCGAATCAACATGGAGGACAAAAAATGCAACAACAACAAGAACATAGTTGACAACTCAGCAACAACAACATCTACAAAACCCCCATTCATGCTCCTTGATGCCAGAAGTCTCAAAGTTAAGCTCGAAGAACCAAAATATTCAACTATAAATACGACTACTGCTACCATAACAACCAAAAACGACATTTCGAACAATTCACTTGCTACAACTCCTTCTACAACAAACAACAACTCTGTTATTGCATCAGCTACAACTTCCTTTACAACAACAACAAGCACCAACAGCAACACAGTAACCACTCCTTCCCCTGAATCTAGATTCAACCTTTGAACTATCGATCATCATCATCATCATCATGTGTTTTAAGTAGCATTGCCTCGTATGTGCCTTCTTTGTACATCCCTCCATCCACCATTTCATACATTTTCCAAATCATAATTAAGAATTTAGCTATTTTTTGAATTCACTAGAAATTAATGTTTATTAGAGTGTGTGTGTGTGTGTGTGTGTGTGTGTGTGTGTGTGTGTGTGTGTGTGTGTGTGTGTGTGTGTGTGTGTGTGTGTGTGTGCAAAGAGATAACATCTGCCAGGGTGTTAAGACCTGAGCCATCAAGGTATTGTCTTTTGTTTGATTGTTAGTAGTATTACCCTTATTATTATTCATATTGTTATTATTTATTCATTCTTTATTATCCTCTCTTTGTCTTAATGACTTCTTTTGTTTAGAATCTTTTTTCGTCTCTAATGACTTTCTAAAGAAAGGAAAGTTTTTTGATTGATCGATAGTAGTATTAGTAGTAGTAGTAGTAATATTAGTTGTAATAGTAGTTGTAGTTGAAGTAATAGTAAGTGTTGACTCAACAGTTGTAAATTATTTCTAATTATTTCACTGGTTGTTCGAATTGTGTTCATTCCATCATATTGTCTCTTTCTCTGTACATGCCACCATCTATCTACTAACCACCATTCCCACCGCACCACCAACAACGCCCTCATTCATATTCAATGTGTTCATATTCGTCTTTAAATAACAAATAATAATTATTATAAATTTAAAATAATATACTTTTTTTTATTCATAATGATGTTTGGATTATTCGACTTAGCATCAGCAACCACAGTAGCACACCACTGCACGCTAACAGATGCCTCTCAGTTCAATTCAATGAATCTCTTATTATTATTCTTATTATTGCCACCAACGCTACCATTTCTTCTTCTTGCATCTTCTGAGCATAATTATCTTTGATTACAAATAATTAGGTCATGTGTGTGTGTGTGTGTGTGTGTGTGTGTGTGTGTGTGTGTGTGTGTGTGTGTGTGTGTGTGTGTGTGTGTGTGTGTGTAAACACAATAAATCATCACTGGCTTTTGAATAATCTTCAACTTTCCAATTCCATCTGTTTTTCTTTCTTTTCTTTCGTTTCCTTTTCGAATTAACTTCCTCACAACGCCTCAGAACATTTTCTGAATGCGTCCTTTCCTCTCGCCACTCATCTTTCCAGCTACCCAGCCACTCATCTTTCCGCTTATTCACAGTTTCCAGCTACCCAGCCACTCATCCGTCAATCCACTCACTCCTTACGCACACTCCTTCATCACCATCATCATCATCTTCAAGTCATCATGATTCAGCAGTGACTTATCTTCAACATCTTACATCCAATCATCTTCATTCATAAATCTTCATCTGCTACAAAACTTATTCACACACAAACCAATTCAAAACCTCAAACACACACATACACACACACATACAAACACACACACGAACACACGGACATGCCTCATGTTTGCTTACGTTTTAGGGGCATGCTTTGGAGGGCTCTTGAGTTGAGATCTTCCCGTTCAAGCTTCCCTCGCCGCCACCATCGTTATCACCACCATCATTAACATCATCATCATCATTTACTTCATCATCAAGTCTTGCCAACCAGGTCTCGTTTGTGCCTGCTAATTATGCATCATGACATTTCTACTTGCACATATCGACCTCACATATCGCTATTTTTGCCTATAATTGTACTGCTGCTTGTACCTCTAATTGTACTGCTGCTTGTACCTCTAATTGTACTGCTGCTTATACCTCTAATTGTACTGCTGCTTGTACCTCTAATTGTACTGTTACTTGTACTCATTCTACTACCTCCCTCCGATACCATTCAATACTCAAGCAATCAGGAATTCGTGTATGTTTGTTTGTTTGTATTATGTATGTATTGAGCGAACTTTCATGTGCTTATATAGCGCGCAATTTTGCCTTACACCATCAAGTGGCGCTGTTGCTACTGTCATCAGGCCATCACTTCATCCTGCCTTCCTTCAATATTATTTTTTATCTATTTTTGGACGAAGCGAAAAGGGCGATTTCTTTTTATTATTTCTTTTTATTATTATTTACATGATTCGGCATCGAACTGTTCCCTGCACCACAAATCTGCTAGCAAAGAATAAAGAATATTTATTTATATTTTATTGTTTTGTATTTAAATTCATTTTTAAATTGTAAAAATTTTGAACAGGGAGACAAAATTTATCGAATATTATTTTTAATTGTCCGGAGGTGTAAGTATTTTTCATGTCCAACTTCCACCCCATGATATTATGACGTCTCCATCAACCTTCTGAACCTCCTCTCTTCTCATTCATCCTCCCTTCCTTTTCTTCTTTTTTCAAAATGTTATTTTTCGATTTTTCATTTACACCCAAACAAACATTGACATTGAAATATATATATATATATATATCTATATACGGACTTCTCAAATTATTTAGTTTCACTTTCCGTTTCAGTTTTTACCTTTATATACGTTTGTACTTTTATACATTTCGACGATGACGATGTGTTCTCGTGTGTATATTTCTGATGCAGAATAAACTCCACAACTTGATCCCAATGCGTCTCTGAAACATCGCATGTGCACACGTACATTCACCCAAACAAGGACACATACAGATAAAAACATACAAAAATAAAAGTTTACAAACGCAAATGATAGACATACACACGAATACTAAAGGGTAGACATACAAATGGATAAACGCACAGAGAAATAAAAATGAACAGACAAACACACAGACAATGACAAAAGTGTAGACGCACACTCACATGAACAAACACAAGTAGACAGAGACACAGACTGGCTGGTTGATAAGACGTCCAATGGCCACCTAATTGAGGCGTAATCAAATTGCTAGAAGTTTCAAAACCCGTCAATCATTACTTCTGTGTGTGTGTGTGTGTGTGTGTGTTTTTGTTTGTGTGTGTGTGTTTATTATTGTGTGTGTGGATGTGAGGGGCGGCAGATACGATGGGCATCAATCATCTTCTAAAGAGCATCTGAGCCATTATGAAGTTTCCATCAAAGAGTTAATGAAGGAGTGAAGGCTGGATGAGTAATGAATGAGTGAAGGCTGGATGAGTAATGAATGAGTGAAGGCTGGATGAGTAATGAATGAGTGAAAGTTGGATGAGTAATGAATGAGTGAAGGAATGAAAGGTAATGGATGAGTGAAGGATGGAATGAATAGAGGCTGGTTTGATTACCTGACACCCTGACAGGTATATAAGCCTGTGAGTGTGAATGTGATGTATATTCTATGTTTGTGTGTGTGTGTGTGTCTGTGTCTGTTAATTATCATATGTGGATTGTTTTTGAGCGAAGACTTGCTCGGAAGCAGCATGATGAGACTGTTAAAGACACACAGAGGGAGGCACCCAATGCCATACACTTGAGTATGTACAGGAATATATGTGAGTGGATGTAGACACTAGAGGTCGGACCGGGTACCCGATCTGACCGGGTACCCGCGGGACTCCCGCGGGAACGGGAATGAAAATTAATTTCGGGACGGGAAAAGTCGGGAACCGGGAATAGGTTTTTGGGACGGGAACGGGAACGGGAACGGGAATCAACATTCAAATCGGGAACGGGAAAAGACGGGAACGGGAATCAACTTTTAAATCGGGAACGGGAATAACAGTTATTGGGATTGGATTCTTTAACAATGATTTTTCAGCAAACTTCTAAGTATGGAAATCTTTATTTCATCGATACTCCGTACTTAAAATAAGTATTAAATGCAATAGAAATGTATAACGAAGCCACCATTTCCAATGTCGAAATCTCCAACACTACATTTGAAGTTGTTGTGTGATGAGTCCAAAGATTAGGGAGATTAGAACAAATGGGTGATGATGAAAACTTTTCAGATGAAATCAAAATGGTCAGTTATATTATTTTAATTTTATAAATTAATACTTTGAATTTGAATGATTAATTTCCAAATGACAAAAGAAAAGATGCCATTGATCTTATTCATATGACAGCATGTCTGTTGCATCCCCAGTATGAAAGAATAATAGGAAAAAAGTTTGGGATAGAAGAGAAATAAATACCAAGACTTTCATTAGAGAAACTTTAATCTATTTTGTACAGCCAGACCAAGCTGCAGTGCCGTTGAGAAAAAAAACAAATTATGGTTATTTAGACCTATTATGTTTGTTTTTATAACGTACAAATTATAATAACATTATTATACTATCAAATTATACGAATGATTTTATATTTGCAGTTGTGGAGAATAAGAATGTTGTCAAAAAACATATTTTTAACATTATTGAAGAATTAATAATAATGAACGAAGAAAAAAATTCAGAGGAGGATGAATTGTACAAATATTCACAATTACGTCCCAAAAAAAGTGAAAATTATAAAGATGTTTTATTTTATTGGAATAAAATGTGCAATTTTAAAATACTACAAGAAGTAGCCAAAATTTTGTTTAGTATATCTGCAAGTTATATTCGCTGTAAACGGAATTTTTCAATATGTGGTCGTTTAACTTCAGACCCAAAATCATCTAATTTGAAAGCTGGAACTCTTAAAGGTTTAACCCGTGTGAAAATCAATAAAGACTTGATTGAATTACTCAAAAAACAATGACTAACTTCAATACTTTCATTTCAATAAATATTTGAAATTTAAATCGTGTTTTTTTAATTTTATTAAAATAAATATTCTCCGACTTTCAAATAAGAAATTTTAAGAAATTTTAGAACTAGCAAGTTTGGAACCAGTGAAAACGGCAGCGAAAATGAATAAAAAAACAAAAAGCTTTCGGGAACGGGTCGAGACGGAAAAAAAATTTCGGAAACGGGACGGGACGGGAATACAAATTTCGGGAACGGGACGGGACCGGGAATGAAAAGTCGTCCATGTCCGACCTCTACTAGACACACACGCAGACACACACAAGCACACAAGCACGCCTTCAGAATATCTCGAACACATGCGGCCTCATTCAGAACTGGCAGAATTAATCAGGCTCTTCTGGGTTCTCTTACTAGGAACCACACCAGGACTACGCTCTCGTCGTCCCAGTTTTTCATTCCTCCACTCTCTCTCTTCTCTCTTTCTTTTCTCTCTCTTCTCTCTCTCTCTTCTCTCTCTCTTCTCTCTCTCTTCTCTCTCTCTCTTCTCTCTCTCTTCTCTCTCTCTTCTCTCTCTCTCTTCTCTCTCTCTCTTCTCTCTCTCTTCTCTCTTTCTTTTCTCTCTCTTCTCTCTCTCTTCTCTCTCTCTCTTCTCTCTCTCTCTCTCTCTCTCTCTTCTCTCTCTTCTCTCTCTCTTCTCTCTCTCTCTTCTCTCTCTCTTCTCTCTTTCTTTTCTCTCTCTTCTCTCTCTCTTCTCTCTCTCTTTTTTCTCTCTCTTCTCTCTCTCTTCTCTCTCTCTTCTCTCTCTCTCATTCCATCAGACAGGCAGGTGGTGGCTTCTGACGCATAAATAATTTGATCAACCAATCAATTAACCATCTAATTAATTAACTCTCTAATCAATTAATAAACTAATCAATCAATCAACCTATTAAAAAACTAATCAATCAATCAACCTATTAACAAACTAATCAATCAATCAACCTATTAATAAACTAATCAATCAATCAACCAGTTAATAAACTAATCAATCAATCAACCAGTTAATAAACTAATCAAACAATCAACCAATTAATAAACTAATCAAACAACCAAGCATCTTCATCACGTGGTCACCACCCGTCTGACGTCATTAATGCTTGTAAACGATCGTCTCCTGTGTGCGTGACTGACGCAGGCACCATCACACGTGACCCAACCTCCGGCCTGTGACGCTTGCCAACACTGTGTTGTTGTTGCTGTTGTTGTAATTCTTTTTGTTGTTCAGCAGTCTGGAGAAGATAGTCTCGTCCAGCTGCGCTGCCCTGCCAGGCTCTTGCGTCAGTTCTCTTGTGTTCTTGCCCAGCCCGTCTTCCAGGGCTGGGCAGTCTGTCCAGAGATGAGTTTGTTGTCTCCTGGGCTGTCTTGCAAAGTCTGCCCTGGCAGGGTGGCCGAGAGTACCCACATTTGAGGCGCAAGCGCCCCCCACCGCACCGCGTGGAGGTTGTGGGTATGCGGTAGTGTTGTTGTTGTTGTTGTTGTTGTTGTTGTTGTTGTTGTAGAGAAGTAATTCTTGCTGAATACACAAATAGTTAAAACAATGGAAATACTAATACACACATGGTTCAATACACAAATGATACAATTTGTTATTAAAAAACTAGTACTATTTTGCATCACTATACAGAGTTTGATTGGCGGTAACTGAAGGAGTCAAAAGTGGACCAAGCACTTTGGCGCGCTGCAGAAATGGACGTCGCTTTGGATTCGATGCGATGGCGTTTTTGAAAAGTGTGTTTGATGAACGCTCTTGAAGAGATAAAAAAGCGCTATGCAAATGATTTGACTAATTATTAAATTAATACATTTATTCGATTGATTGATTGATTGATTGATTGATTGATTGATTGATTGATTAGTTGATTAATAGATTGATTGATTAGTTGATTAATAGATTGATTGATTAGTTGTTTGAGTGGTCTCGAGGGTTGAGTAATTGCTGGAAGCAGTTGTGAGGCAGTGAATGGATCTGCAAGAGTGCGTTCAAAATGTTTGCATCTCCAAACTAGACCACCAGTGAAATCAGGACAAAAGAATTTGAGACAAGTTGAATTGTGAAGGGAATAAAAAAAGTAATAATGAATTGAATGAAAAGACGAATTATGAAAAGAAGAAATAAATTCATTTATGAAAGAAGCCAAAAGAAGATGATCGAGCAGACGTTGAAGGAATAAGACTTTTGAAAACCAAATGAATAGAGCGGGTTTATGTGGTGCAGAATTCTCGTCTGTGTGTGTGTGTGTTCGTGTGTGTGTGTGTGTTTGTGTGTGTGTGTGTTTGTGTGTTTGTGTGTGTGTGTGTGGATGTGTGTGTGTGTGTGTGTGTGTGTGTGTGTGTGTGTGTGTGTGTGTGTGTGTGTGTGTTTGTGTGTGTGTGTGTGTGTGTGTGTGTGTGTGTGTGTGTGTGTGTGTGTGTGTGTGTGTGTGTGTGTGTGTGTGTGTGTGTGTGTGTGTGTGTGTGTGTGTGTGTGTGTGTGTGTGTGTGTGTGTGTGTGTGTGTGTGTTTTTTATATTCTCTGTGGCTAGGTGCGTATGTTGGTTTATTTTGGTTGAATACAAAATTTGATTTCATACATATCTAGTCCTTCATTATCCGGTTTGAATTCACCCTTAATTCATCTTGCACCAAACAGTTCTGGAGATTATTCCATCGTTCCACCTTCTCTCAGCCACTCCGTGCTTTCTTTTATTCGCATTTCATCTTTTAATCCTCATCGTTACTGCTATCACCATCTTTACTATAGCGAACATCATCATCAGTACCATCACGAACATCATCATCATCAGCGCCATCAGGGTGATCATCATCATTATTATCGCTGTCCGCATTATAATGCAAATGCGGTTTGTTTGAAGGTGTGGATAGGGGTGGACTTATCCTGGTGATTAAAAATCCAAACATTCAATCAAAAGCACTCATCCAAACATCCCATCCAACCATCCCATCCAACCATCCCATCCAACCATCCCATCCAACCATCCCATCCAACCATCCCATCCAACCATCCCATCCAACCATCCCATCCAACCATCCCATCCAACCATCCCATCCAACCATCCCATTCAACCATCCCATCCAACCATCCCATCCAACCATCCCATCCAACCATCCCATCCAACCATCCCATCCAACCATCCCATCCAACCATCCCATCCAACCATCCCATCCAACCATCCCATCCAACCATCCCATCCAACCATCCCATCCAACCATCCCATCCAACCATCCCATCCAACCATCCCATCCAACCATTCGACTGCATTAATCTCACCGCGTGTAATTCTCCTTTCACTGCATGAATGAAGCGAAGTCTGTGTCGTGTGAAACTTCAACTGCTAACTTTCTCACCACAGCACCAACACCAATATAGACTATAACTTATTGAATTTTCTGTAGTTGGTAAGACAGGGGTCAACAGGGGGATTGTGGGGTGCAGAATAACAAGTGATGGAGGGGGGGCTTAGGAGGATTTGACTCCTTCCTAGATCCCCAAAACTGACAAAACTACCCCATTGTGGCACAATTCGCAGACAAAACACGTCCTAAAGGAATAGTCGATTGCCCGACAGGCGAGGGTGGTAGGAATGGGGAGTGATTGATTTAGGATGATTAGTGGCTCCAGGGCTCGACAATGGCCTGCCATGACGGACGTGAAACTCTCGCACGATTTACGATTTTGTGACGTCATGAAGGCCATAGTGATGGTGCTTGTGTTGTTGTTTCATATTTTTTTTGTTTAATTTATTATTATTATAATGATGTTGTTTGATATATATTTTAATATATTTTAATTTATTATGTTGTTGTTGTATATAGTGCTTTAATCTTTTTTATACTTTTATCTTTTTTCATATAATGCTTCATATCATTTTATATTTGTGTTTTTTAAATTATGTTTTTCCTCTAAATACTGTTTACATTGCTGAAGTTAAATGACTTATCGTATTATCATTATTGCTGTTCTATTGTTATGAAGTGGGGGAGGCATGGCTTGGTAGTGGCCTCAGTGCCAGTCAGCTCTGTTACTTCTCAATCGAATTTACTTTTCATTATCATTATCATCGTTTCCTCACCAGTGTTATCATCATCATCATCATTACCACCACCCCCACCATCAACACCACCACCACCACCACCATCATCATCATCGTGATCATCCACACCACCACCACTATCACTACCATCATCATCATCACCACCACTATCACTACTAGCATGATTGCAATGCACTGTTCGAAGGGCTGATTTGTCATTGCTTGGAGCGGCATTGATTTATTGGGGTCAGTGAAGCGTGGGTGCATCTACCCAATAACCCCTATTCACTTTATGTTCATGATGATGATGATGATGATGATGATGATGATGATGATGATGATGATGATGATGATGAAGATGATGATGATGATGATGATGATGATGATGATGATGTTGATCATGATGATGATGCTTATGATGATGATGTTGATGGTGGTGATGTTGATGATAATGGTGGTGGATGGTGGTGATAGTAATGGAGTTGATAGTGATGAATATAAAAGTGATAATGATGATGATGACGATAATGATGATGAGGATGATGATAGTGGTAACGATGTTCCCATGGAGGGTGGTGATGATAGTCGTGAGCAAGTGGTTGAACCATGGCACAGATTAGCGTGAGTACGTGAACTAGAGTGTTTATTGTTGCCAAAGTGGGTGCATTAAAAATCTTAAAATTCTTTCTTCTTGTCCCAAACCACTCTTCAGCCCCCTTCTATAACATTTAAAGCCCCCCTCCCACACCCTTCTCCCCCTCCATTTGCCTCTTTATAAATCTCTCCTATCTTCTTCCCACTCCCACCCTTCAACTAACTTTTTCTCTTTTCTTATCTGATGTAAAAGGATAGTTTTGGTGTGGTGTGGTGTGATGTGGTGTGGTTTGGTATGGTGTGGTGTGATGTGGTGTAGTTTGGTGTGGTTTGGTGTGGTTTGGTGTGTTTTGGTGTGGTTTGGTTGTGTGTGGTGTGGTTTGGTGTGGTTTGGTGTTGTTTGGTTGTGTGTGGTGTGGTGTGGTTTGGTGTGGTGTGGTTTGGTGTGGTGTGGTTTGGTGTGGTTTGGTGTGGTTTAGTGTGGTTTGGTGTGGTTTGGTGTGGTTTAGTGTGGTTTGGTGTGGTTTGGTGTGGTTTAGTGTGGTGTGGTTTGTGTGGTTTAGTGTGGTGTGGTGTAGTTTGGTGTGGTGTGGTGTGGTTTGGGGTGGTTTGGTGTGGTGTGGTTTGGTGTAGTTTGGTGTAGTTAGTGAGGTGTGGTTTGGTGTGGTGTGGTTTGGTGTGATGTGGTTTGGTGTGGTGTGGTTTGGTGTGGTGTGGTTTGGTGTGGTTTGGTGTGGTTTAGTGTGGTGTGGTTTGGTGTGGTTTGGTGTGGTTTAGTGTGGTGTGGTTTGGTGTGGTTTGGTGTGGTGTGGTGGGGTTTAATGTGGTTTGGTTTGGTGTGGTGTGGTTTGGGTTGGTGTGGTTTGGTGTGGTGTGGTTTAGTGTGGTGTGGTTTGGTGTGGTAAAGTGTGGTGTGGTAAAGTGTGGTGTGGTGCGGTAAGGTGTGGTGTGATGTGGTATGGTGTGGTTGGGTGTAGTGTGGTTTGGTGTGGTTTGGTGTGATGTGATGTGGTGTGGTGTGATGTGGTGGGATGTGGTTTGGTGTGGTGTGGTGTGATGTAGTGTGGTGTGATGTGGTGTGGTTTGGTGTGATGTGATGTGGTATGGTGTGATGTGGTGTGGTGTGGTGTGGTGTTGTGGGGTGTGGTGTTATGTGATGTGGTGTAGTGTGGTGTGGTGGGGTGTGGTGTGATGTGGTGTAGTGTAGTATGGTGTGGTGTGGTGTGGTGTGGTGTGGTGTGGTGTGGTCTGGTGTAGTGTAGTGTAGTGTGGTGTGGTGTGGTGTGGTGTGGTGTGGTGTGGTGTGGTGTGGTCTGGTGTAGTGTAGTGTGGTGTGGTGTGGTGTGGTGTGGTGTGGTGTGGTCTGGTGTAGTGTGGTGTGGTCTGGTGTAGTGTAGTGTAGTTTGGTGTGGTGAGGTGTGGTGTGGTGTGGTGTAGTGTGGTGTGGTGTGGTGTGGTGTGGTGTGGTGTGGTGTGGTGTGGTGTGGTGTGGTGTAGTGTGGTGTGGTGAGGTGTGGTTTACTTGAGAATAAACTCATTATTATTGGATGCATTGGCGAATCTTAATTTTTGGTTTTTTATTTTTAAAAAATCAACTTTTTTATTTTGTTTTAAGATGTAAAAAATTTACTACATTTTTCAAATCAAAAAGTTTACTTTTCATCAATAACGGCGGGTAAACCAAGAAAAAACCTCTGGGAGTTTGATTCACAACATGATGACTTGCACTGCGTCGTACTCAGCTTGCATGCACAAAATATTTTAAGAGATAAATATTTGTATAAATATTTTTTAAAAATATTTGTATAAATATTTTTTTTAAATATTTGTATAAATATTTTTTTTAAATATTTGTATAAATATTTTTTTTTAATATTTGTATAAATATTTTTTTAAAATATTTGTATAAATATTTTTTTAAAATATTTGTATAAATATTTTTTTAAAATATTTGTATAAATATTTTTTTACAATATTTGTATAAATATTTTTTTTAAATATTTGTATAAATATTTTTTTTAAATATTTGTATAACTATTTTTTGAAAATATTTGTATAAATATTTTTTTACAATATTTGTATAAATATTTTTTAAAAATATTTGTATAAATATTTTTTTTTAAATATTTGTATAAATATTTTTTTTATATATTTGTATAACTATTTTTTTAAAATATTTGTATAAATATTTTTTTACAATATTTGTATAAATATTTTTTTTAAATATTTGTATAAATATTTTTTTTAAATATTTGTATAAATTTTTTTATAAATATTTGTATAAATATTTTTTTTAAATATTTGTATAAATTTTTTTTTAATATTTGTGTAAATTTTTTTTCAAATATTTGTATGATCGAAAACCATCAATTACCAAGTATATTTTGTATAGCACTTTTTAAATAATAGTATTATTTATTTTTTTACAATTTACAAATCTTGGTATAACATTTATCGGAAGTGATTTAGCACACAGAAGAACTAACAATGCTTGAAAGAAACATTGACAAACACAAAAGTAGAAAACACTCACATAAACAACCACTCAAAGATACAAACACATAAAGACACAAAAATTTATAACGATAAAGACACAAAGACACGAAGACAATGCCACAAACTTCCGTTCAGGGTTCTTAATTGGAAAAATGAGCATCCACAACCACCCTCCTCCCACTCCTTCTGCTCCTTCCAAACCTTTTTCAACTCCACTATTTCCGTTCACTTATTTATTAATGTAGCTTCCATCCATCTTTCGATTCATTGAAACTTTCTGCAATATTTCATTCTTTTACTTTTCTTCCATCCTTCCATCTTCCTTTATATCTTTATATTTACTTTCCATTCCATCTATCCTCTTCCTTTCATTTAATTCTTTCACTTTCTTCCCATCCTTCCATCTTTCCTTTTCCTTTTCTCTTTACAAGCATCCTTTGAGGCTTCATAACCCGTCTAATGAATACACAAACAGAGCTTGCATGCGACTTGTGTGTTAGTGTAAGTATGTTAGTGTAAGTGTTTTAAGGCAATTAGTGATGTTTGTTGTTTGTTGTGGAGGAGACTCCTTGAAGGAGAAATGAAAGAATGAGAGAAGGATGAAGGAGGATGAGAAAGGAATAAGAGGAGGGATGAGAGATGGATGAGAAATGGATAAAAGAAGAGTGGAAGAGGGATGAAGGATGAAGGAGAAGAAATGGATAGTAGAAGAGTGAGAAAGGGATGAGAGGAGGGATGACATAAAAAAGGAAAGGTAAAAAAGAAAAAATCCTTAATTAGGTCAACACACCAAACCACACTTTAATCAGGTCAACACACCACACAAGTTCTCACCAAACCATTTTGGAGACAAAACTTCTATATCGCATATCAACATTTTCGGATATCGTTAAAAACTTCAAATTAAACTTCATTTTATTGTATTATGTTGTATTGTCTTTGATTACATTAAATTATATATTAAATCTCTATTTCAAAATATTGTTTTCTATTTTATTTCATTGTATTTTATTTTAATACATTGTTTTTTTAATACATTGTCTTTTATTTTAATATATTTTATTTTATTTTAATACATTGTATTTTAATTTAATACATTGTATTTTAATTTAATACATTGTATTTTATTGTATTTTCAAAAATATGTTGATTACATTGTATTGTATTGTATTGTATCGGCATACACAGACAAACAGACACGCACACAAGAGCTTCGGAGGGTGAAGAATATCGAATGAGGCATCTGAAGAAGATCTCAAACAAATGCATTAACCCATTAACGCATGACTCAAAGGAATTAATTAATTTTTCTACAGTTTATTGAAAAACTGATTCTAAAAAATAAAATCAAAAAATAAGTCTGAAATATTTTATGCAAAAAAAGTTATGATGAAAATAAAAAATGTCCTTAAAAAAGGACACTATGCATTGCTACTCACGGTAATCACGATTCGTGGTAGATGCTGAAGCACTCCAAATGTAAAGCTACATTACATTTAAGGCATTTCTTTTCCACTTTCTTTCCACATTACTTGCATCTTTTTTGGCCATCTTCAATTTTACCAATAAAATGATCTTTTCCATCGTATCGGACCTCTGCAACACGCTTTTAGCTAACTTCATGGATTTTTTTTTCTTTTTTGATCTGTTTGAAACCATATGAAAAAATTATAAGTATTTCAGTATAACATGGAGTGTCTTTTGGTAAGCATTTTATTAGTTTAGATACCACTGATCCACCAAGTCCTAATTCGCTATTGAACTCTTCCGAAGCTCCTTGATACGGGTAACAGGTTACCCAATACCCAAGCCTATTATTTAGACACCAAACTTTATATCCAAACCTTATGGGTTTTCCTCTGATAAACTGTTTTGATGAATGCCTTCCATAATATGGCACCATTGATTCATCAATCGCCAAATGACATTCTTTGGGCCAAAATTTGAGAAATCTTTCATTCATAGCATCAAATAATGGACGCACTTTGGCCATCTTGTCTAACTTATTAATTTTCTTATTGTCATTGCAATGCAAATATCTTAATAACTCTTCAAATCTGTTCACAGTCATAGCATTGCTTACAGCTAGATTGTGTACATCGTCGCTCTGTTCCCAGTACATCCTGCGCTTTGCCAAAGGAACATAACCTGAAAGCATGAGTAAAGCCAGCACCACTCTATATTCATTTTCAGTAGCATTCAGCTGTTTTAGTTTTTGGCTGTCATATAAATTTGACATGTCTGTTATTAGCTTGATGACTGGTACATCCAAAAATAAATTAAACAATGTGAGAGGAAACATTTTTTCTAAAATTGGTTTGTCCTCGGAACTATTATCTGCCAATAATCCAATTTTTTTAGCTGGCCTTTTTACAGCAGTTTCTTTTCTACTTATAGTGGTTTTCTCTTCCCCGATTTTGGAAATTACTATTTCTGCTTCTGCATTTAGCTGGTTTCTTGAAAAATTATCTAGGGTACCTTCACCATCCTCGGGTTCACTATCCTCATCAGAGCAGTTTGGGTCAGTAGAAGGAATCATGACTATATCTGCTGAAAAGAAATCATTGTCATCTTCCAAAATACTAATGACTTCATGAAGAGCGAATCTGAAAATAATTGTTTTTACCATCTGTATTACTGCATAGTGTCCTTAAAAAAGGACACTCAATAAAACACAGTTTTTGGAAATAATATTACATGTAAAATGAAATTTATTTTAAAATAAGATATAAGAATGAATAACAATGGAATAATATTATAAATCATAAATGGTAGACATTAAATAAAATTATAACTAACTTTTTTTCATGAGCCATGACAAAAACACAAAAAATTTAGTTATCGCCTTGAAAAATCAGAATATCGAAACAATTTATCAATTTCAAATCACAAAAATTTTTTTTAAAGACTTCAGTTTATATAAGACAGGATTAGTTGCAAAGATAATAAATATAATCAAGATAACTATTATAAAAAAAACTTGTTATTGCTGTCCTTAAAAAAGGACAGTATGCGTTAATGGGTTAAGACACCCAGAATGTGTGTTTGAATGTCTCTGTGTGTGTGTGTTCATGCGTATGTTTCCATGTGTTTGTATGTCCCTGTGTATGTGTCTTCCTGTTTATGTGATTTCATGTATTTGTTTAGGTGTATGTGTGTTTGTATGTCCCTGTGTATGTGTCTTCCTGTTTATGTGTTTTCTTGTATTTGTTCATGTGTATGTGTGTTTGTATGTCCTTGTGTATGTGTCTTCCTGTTTATGTGTTTTCTTGTACATGTGTGTTAGTGTTTATGTGTGTTCATGACATTCTTGTTCTCTGGCAGCGTAAGAGACTGGTGTGGTTTGCAATCCACCTTCACCAGATCAAAGAAGACTTTGGTAGGGCTTTGCCATCAAAGCGTCACGTCTGTATTGAATTGCGTAAGTCTGTGTGTTCTTGTGTGTGTTCTGGTATGCGTGTGTTTGTATTTGTCCTGGTATGTGTGTGTTTTTATGTGTACTGGTTTGTGTGTATTTGTATGTGTGTGTTTGTATTTGTCCTGGTATGTGTGTGTTTTTATGTGTACTGGTTTGTGTGTATTTGTATGTGTGTGTTTGTATTTGTTCTGTTATGTGTGTATTTTTCCTGGTATACTGTGTTTTTTTATGTGTACTGGTATGTGTGTATTTGGGTGTGTCCTGGTATTTGTGTATTTGTATGTGTTCTGGTATGTCTGTGTATTTATGTGTGTTCTAGTGTGTTTTTATTTGTATTTTTCATGGTGTGTATGTGTGTGTGTGTGTTTATGTGTACTTCTTTTTATTTTTATGTGTTCTAGTATGTGTATGTACTAGTTATATTTATATGTGTCCTAGTATGTGTGTGTACCAGTTCTTAATTTTATGTGTTCTGGTATGTGTGTTTTGGTATTTTGATTAGAGTGTGCGTTGGTATGCTTGATGATATGTGTGTTTGTATGCGGGTTAGTTGAGTGGAATGTCCGTGTGTTTAAGGCTAAGTATGTCTTCCGAATGATTGGGATATGTGTGTTTGTGTGTTTCTGAATTAATGTGTTTGCGTGTGTGTTTATATTGAGACGAGTTTAAAATGTAAATGTGTGTTGAACTTATGAAGCTAGGGTTCAACCATTTGTGTGCCCAGTGTTTTGATCCATTTACATGTATTTTCCCAATAATAATAATAATAATAATAGTTTTTTAACAATATTTTTATTAAATATATTTATTGATATTATTCTTCTTATCTCAACTCCACTCTTGAGAACGCTATCTCCAAGATATACTCGGACGCACAAACACATAAACATACATACAAACACACATAAACATACATACAAACACACATAAACATTCATACAAACACACATAAACATACATACAAACACACATAAAAAAAAGACTTGAACACACACACATAAACAAACACACATTAATAAACAAACATCATAAGAAACATATATTGACATACATTAACAAACATATACGGACAAACAAACATTAGGAAACACATAAAATCTCAATTTAAAACACACATAAAAAGATGAATTAACAACCACACACGCAAATTGGTCTTTCCAAACATCCACATTATTTTTCTCCAAGAGAAGCTGCCCGAATAGTAAACAAACAGAAACACACACACACACAAAAACACACCAAACTACAAACATTCATTAACATAAAAACACACCCATATAAAATACATACACACAAATACGCACACATACAAACAAACACACACACACACAATCACACACAGCGAATGCATGAAGGGACCAAGGTTCAGGAGCAGAAGAGAGCTGAACCGTGAGAATGATAATAAACATGCGATGGTGCTGATAACGATTGAGTGGCAGTAATGATGATGATGACGATGATGATGATGATGATGACGATGTTGGGATGATGAAGTGATAGTTATAATGATGGGGTGAATATGATGATATTCCAGATAAAGAGAAAATGAACTCTTAAACTTCTGGTGGTCTGCAGACACTTCGCTTCGGCATCACACTAAAGCTTAGCGATCCTGAAGGGCATCTGTGGTATTTGTGGCTTGGAGTGGTGGTGGTGGTGGTGGTAGTAGTGCTGCTGTAGTGGTGGTGGTAATGATGATGATGGCGAAGAGTGGTGGTGATGATGATGATGAAGAGTGGTAATGATGATGATGACGACGAAGAGTGGTGATAATGATCTTGGAGTGGTGGTTGCGCAATAGTGACGTCGGGTTGCGCAAGAGCATGCATGAGTGAGGTGGACGAGTGAATTGAAGGCGCGAACGATCAAGTCAAGAGGTTATGATGATGATGATGTTGATGATGATGATTATTATTATTAGGATAATGGTGATGATGATGATAATGATTAGGATAATGGGGGATGAAGTGATAGTAGGTATAGTAGGAACAACATCAACAACAAAAACATCAAGAAAAGAAGAGTGCTTGCGTAACGCCTGGAGCCTTGAGTACTATCTGAACTTGGTCCACTTTTAAAACGTGTTGATGATGATGGTGATGATGATGATGAAGATGAAGATGATAGTGAAGATGAGGATGATGATGATAATGAAGATGAGGATGATGATGATGATAGTGAAGATGAGGATGATGATGATGATAGTGAAGATGAGGATGATGATGATGATAGTGAAGATGAGGATGATGATAGTTATAGCAGAAAGGATGGTAATACGATAGGTGAGAAGGTAGAAAGGTGACTGGGAGGGTCAGCGTGGCTGGGGCTTCATTACTTATATAATTATTACTTTTAATATTTATGATTCTTTTATTTATCACTATTTAATACTTATACTATCGATAGTTTACTCACCTATTTAATAAATTCTTCTAATTAGGGTTTTTGATTATGGGATGTTAGTTAGGGGGGAGAATTGATGTCAGTAGGTGACAGTAATTAAAAGTATCTATTGCAGTGGCATGATGATGATGATGAGGATGGTGATGATGATGATGGGAGTGAAGATGGTGGTGATGATGATGGTAATTATGATAATTATAATTTTTGAAAAAGGGGTAAAGATGGTAATGGTGATGATTAATGTGATGATGATAGTCTTAATAATGATGATGATTTCTTTGTAGTAAACAGAAGTATCGAGGATCCGCATAGAAGTTAGAGGGAATAAAATAGAGGAAAAAAGAAAATGAGAAAAAGAGGAAAAAGAGAGAAAGAGAGAGAAAGAAAAAGAGAGAGAGAAAGAGAGAAAGAGAGAGAAAGAGAGAAGAGAGAGAGAGAAGAGATAACCCTCAAGAAAATCAGCATCGGTTCCACTCCACCAATCAAAAAGCCACCAATTGTTTCTGTCTGTCTATCTGTGTGTATTTGTATGTATGGGTGTGTGTATTTGTGTATGCTTGTGTATGTTTGTTTGTTTGTGTGTGAGTACAATACAATTGAATGCAATCATTAAGAATGTTACTAACACGGCGTAATGTGTATGTACAAATGTATTTTTGTGTATTTCTGTTCTTGTATTTGTACCTAGGTATATGTGTGTATGTTTGTGTATGTATGTTTTTTTATGTTTACCCATGTAAATGTATGTATGTTTTTGCTTGTGTATGTTTATGTATGTATTTTTGTATACATGTGTATGTATGTTTTATTTGTATTTATGTGTGCAAATTTGTATGTATGTTTTTTGCTTGTTTACACATGTATATATTATCCATGTCCATTGAATATTTATTTGTTCTCGTATGCATTTGTATTTAATGTGCACATGTGTATTTGTAACTCGTATCGTGTGTGGCAGGGCACGCTTGCTTGCACAGGTTACTAAAGAGTTGGCACCAAGGCATTTGGAGTGGCCCTCAAGCACACAGAGTGGCCCTCAAGCACACAGAGTGGATCTCAAGCCACACAGAGTGGCCCTCAAGCACACAGAGTGGATCTCAAGCCACACAGAGTGGCCCTCAAGCCACACAGAGTGGCCCTCAAGCACACAGAGTGGATCTCAAGCCACACAGAGTGGCCCTCAAGCACACAGAGTGGCCCTCAAGCACACAGAGTGGCCCTCAAGCACACAGAGTGCCTCTCAAGCCACACAGAGTGACCCTCAAGCCACACAGAGTGCCTCTCAAGCACACAGAGTGGCCCTCAAGCCACACAGAGTGCCTCTCAAGCACACAGAGTGGCCCTCAAGCACACAGAGTGGCCCTCAAGCACACAGAGTGGCCCTCAAGCACACAGAGTGGCCCTCAAGCCACACAGAGTGCCTCTCAAGCCACACAGAGTGGCCCTCAAGCACACAGAGTGGCCCTCAAGCACACAGAGTGGCTCTCAAGCCACACAGAGTGGCCCTCAAGCCACACAGAGTGCCTCTCAAGCACACAGAGTGCCTCTCAAGCCACACAGAGTGACCCTCAAGCACACAGAGTGCCTCTCAAGCACACAGAGTGACCCTCAAGCACACAGAGTGCCTCTCAAGCACACAGAGTGGCCCTCAAGCACACAGAGTGGCTCTCAAGCACACAGAGTGGCCCTCAAGCACACAGAGTGGCCCTCAAGCACACAGAGTGCCTCTCAAGCCACACAGAGTGGCCCTCAAGCACACAGAGTGCCTCTCAAGCCACACAGAGTGCCTCTCAAGCACACAGAGTGCCTCTCAAGCACACAGAGTGGCCCTCAAGCACACAGAGTGGCCCTCAAGCACACAGAGTGGCTCTCAAGCCACACAGAGTGGCTCTCAAGCACACAGAGTGCCTCTCAAGCACACAGAGTGCCTCTCAAGCCACACAGAGTGGCTCTCAAGCACACAGAGTGGCCCTCAAGCCACACAGAGTGACCCTCAAGCACACAGAGTGACGCCGACCCAGAAGCTTCCAGACCACTTCAAGATTTGCAGCAATGACCTTGAAACTCGACTGGAGATATAAATAGCAATTGTGGACTTTCCAGAATTCTATTTCTGTACCTCAGACATCTGTCGCTCCCCGTCACACTGTACGCAGCAGGTGTGCCATCATCGGCACATCATTTTCTATTATTATTACTATTATTTATTGTGATATTATTCTATTATTATTTATTTCTGTTGCTGGGCGTTGAATATATTTTATTATTTTATTGTTATTCTGATTCACAATCCTTCAATTACTTCCAAGTGAAGACGCTAATAACACACAAACACCACAACAACATCGCGTGAGCAGCAACAAAAACATTGAAGAAACAACAAAGGGACAACAACACCAGGAAATAATTTCCACAACAACAACAACAACAGGAACAACAACAGCAGGAACAACAGTAACAACACAGCTTTTTCATTGAATACCACCAGGCAATCAGAAGCTACCAACACAGAATCGCTCTGAGCCAATTCGACTGGTGCAGACTGGACAATGGAGAGTCGGCAGCACACCTCTCAGGACAGACTGCCTTGGAGATGCAATGACTGCAGCAAGCACTTGGCAAGGACACGTGTGACTGAGTCAAGGGCCTGACAAGACAGCACAGATGGTGGAGCAGTAAACAACAACACCACTCAACATTGCCTCCAAAAACACCAACACCTACAACATTTACAACAATATTCACAACAAACAATAAAACAAACAAAATTACACACAACATCAACTCCAACAACAACATCGACATCAAAAATACAAACAACAACATCAACAACAACACCAAAAACAACACCAACATCAACAACATCAACACCAACAACAACACCAACAACAACATCAACAACAAATTCACTTCTTTTGCCACGAAACCCTCATCTACCTGGTTATTGAGAACCCTAGACATGCAATCCTCATTTAATAATAATAATAACAATAACAATAATAATAATAACAATTTTTATTATTCTGGTTCTTATAAACACTGACTTTTAAATCTTCCTCAATTTTTTTATTTCTTTATCTCATTACCATCGTAATCATCTTCTTCTTCATCGTCATTACTATTTTTATTATCACAAAAATAAACATCATTATCATCATCATTATTATTATTATTATCTTTATTATTATATTTGTTATTCTCTTCGATGAATTCATTACTTCTCAAGAATACATCGCGTGCAACTTAATCAATCAGCGCTCATTCCGTCGCCCTCATTACAACGAACCCACCACCATCATCATCATCCTCACCATCATCATCATCTTTTTTTCACTAACTATCATCATCATCATCACCAATAAAAAAACTATTATCATCACTACCATTACTTCTTCACAAGTACAATCATCACCCACTACCATCATCACTATCATTTTTTTAACTACTACCATCCATCCCTATTAATTTTCACCCACTATCATCACCACCACCTCCATACTTTTTCACCCAACATGACCATCATCATCACCACCATCCAGAACCCTAAGCCGCGCGACACCGGCACCTCTAGAGGCAGACATACCTCGGCTTAACGACCCTTCATCATTGATTGCTTTCAAATCACCCTCTACAACAACCCTCGTTATAAATTGCGTTATTGCAGAATCGTCATCGAGACTTCAGGATCGTCATCAGGACTTCTTGACGTCGTCGTCATGTTGGCGTGTGCGCTGACGACGCGTGAGTCCAACCCTGGTGCCCAGCTGCCTCGAGCAGACGACTATTCAGAAGGATTAAAAAGAAAAAAAAAGAATAAAAGAAATTAGAATAAAGTTTAAAACAATAAAAAGTGATTTTTTAAAAAGTAGAAGATTAATAGGAAGGTTAGAAAGGATTACCGGATGAATGCATAAGTGAGACATCTGTCGGTGCTGCTTCACTGATTGTGACGCTAAACTAAGTACACACACACACACACACTGACTGGTCTCGGAGATAGACTGGCAACAAGCAGCCACCACCAGAACTTGACATCATCATCAAGCGCTATAAACATTTCTTTGCTGATTGCTTTCAAGGCCATCCCTTCTTGATTCTCTTCTGGCGCTTTCAGGTCAGACAGTGCCAGGAGATGTGGTCGAAGCACCCACCAAGACTTATCATGGTTGTGCAACAACACAATAGAAAGTCATTTTTGAATTTAAATAACGCAAAGCTAAAAGGTCAGTGTCATTGAAATAGATTAGAATAAAGTGTGATTACATCATTGCAAGAATGGAGGCAGAGATTAAACATATTGTCCGCCGGACATTTCGTAGCATAATTCTAATTCATTCGATAGGGGGTGAACGAAATTAAACGCAAATCGTTTGCTTGTGAGAGCAAAGAATTAATTCTCTAACAGGTGATGATGAGGATCATAACGATTTTGATAATGATGATGGCGGTGGTGAGGATGATGATGATAGTGATAACGGTGATCATGATGACGATAGTAACGGTGATGACGATGATCACTCCACGAAGGAATGGCTGTTGCTCTTCTTGTTTCTCTGCTTCTGTCTGAACTTGGTGAGTTGCTTGAAGGCACTCTGGTGGATCAGCTGGAAAGGAGATGGTGCTCTGAGTGGTTGTCCCGTCGTATCCAGAACCCCTCCCCAAAACCCTGCTCAACCACTCACCAGCCCTGAGCCTCTGCTACCCCAACATACCCTCCCAACCAACTCACCCTCCTGGACCAACAAGCCACCCACCTTATCGTACTTGGAAGACCTCCCCTTGAGGGCAGTGGCCTCCACCAGCACGTCGCCCAGTCCGAACATCTCCCTCACCACAGGGTTGTCCTTTGAGGGTGGTCATATCGATAACCCTTTGAGCACCCACTCCCTCTTTAACCATTACCCACTCACACCCTTAAACCCCACCCACCAAAATGCCCTCAGCCCCATCCACCTAGACCCCCTAAACTACCACCCATTCACACATCCTCAACCTACATCATCCACCCACACCACCTCACAACCTACATCATTTTCAACCATCTTACAAACACCACTTCAACCCCCTACTCCCCACCCAAACTCCCTCAACCACCACCAAAAGCCATCCATACCACCCACTCAACCACCCACACCCCTTCAACCCCTACCCTTCCCCCTCAAACCACCCACCCCCCTCCCAACCCTCAAATGGGTGGGGGTTCCCGACTTGAGAACGGCACAGAGCGCCTCATACAGTTGGTAATGGCTCCACGACTCTAACACTAGCTGCTCGTGCCTGCTGATCTGTGATTGGTGGTGGAAGGGGGGGTGTGGTGATGGTGAGAGAGGTGTGGTGATGGTGAGAGAGGTGTGGTGAAGGTGGGATGGTGGTGTAGGTGGGGGTGGGATGGTGGTGTAGGTGGGGGTGGGATGGTGGTGTAGGTAGGATGGTGGGGGGCTGGAATGGTGGCGTGGGTGGGATGTTGGGAGAATGAAATAGCGATTTGAGTGGTGTGGGAGGTTGATGGTATGTGTGATGGAAT
>OX030962.1:1821109-1931109 GCA_943735955.1 Piscicola geometra
GGTGGGTCCATTGGGGGGAATGTGAGAATAGGGGAGAGTGGGTCCATTGGGGGGAGGTGTGAGAATAGGGGAGGGTGGGTCCATTGGGGGGAGGTGTGAGAATAGGGGAGGGTGGGTCCATTGGGGGGGTGTGAGAATAGGGGAGGGTGGGTCTATTGGGGGGAGGTGTGAGAATAGGGGAGGGTGGGTCCATTGGGGGGGTGTGAGAATAGGGGTGGTGGGTCAAGTGGGGGAGAGGGGGTGGGTGAGAATAGGAAAGGGTGGGTAAAGAAATTGGAAGATGGGAAGGGTGAAATTGGTGGATGTGTTATCAATTTGCTCCCAATTCCTCCCACAGTCTAACTTCTCCAATAAACTTCCCGCCCATCCTCCAACCACTAAACCCTCTCTTCCCTCTTCCTACCCAATCAACCGTCTTTAACCTTATCAAACCCCCCTCCTCCCTCCCCTCCTCCACCACCTCATCAGCATCTAGAGAGGCCTCGAAGACCACAGCAATGGCCTGGCCGGCAGCGATTCTCATTTCAGTGCTGGTGCTTTCAAGCCGCAACGTCAGCATCAGTAGGTGGCTGTGGTGTGTGGTTGGTGCTTGTGGGTAGAATGGTTGGTTGAGTGGGTTGAGGCTGTGGTGTGTGGTTGGTGCTTGTGGGTAGAATGGTTGGTTGAGTGAGTTGAAGCTGTGGTGTTTGGTCGGTGCTTGTGGGTAGAATGGTTGGTTGAGTGGCTTGAGGCAGTGGTGGTTGAGTGGGTTGAGGCAGTGGTGGTTGAGTGGGTTGAGGCAGTGGTGGTTGAGTGGGTTGAGGCAGTGGTGGTTGAGTGGGTTGAGGCAGTGGTGGTTGAGTGGGTTGAGGCAGTGGTGGTTGAGTGGGTTGAGGCAGTGGTGGTTGAGTGGGTTGAGGCAGTGGTGGTTGAGTGGGTTGAGGCAGTGGTGGTTGAGTGGGTTGAGGCAGTGGTGGTTGAGTGGGTTGAGGCTGTGGTGGTTGAGTGGCTTGAGGCTGTGGTGGTTGAGTGAGTAGTTGGTTAGCAGTGGTGGTTGGTTGGTGGTGGTGAGTGAGTGAGCAGTGTGGTGCTTGGTTAGTGGGTGGATGAAACTGTGGTTGTGGTGGTTGAGGGTCGTGGTTGTTAGTGAAGTGCATAGTTGGGTGTAGTTAAAGGTGGTGGTGGTTGAAGCGACTCCACAACCTAACCATGCCCCCACCACAACCACCCACCACAACCACACCTACCACAACCACAACCACCCACCACAACCACACCCACCACAACCAAAACCACACCCACCACAACCACACCCACCACAACCACACCACCACCACCACACCCACCCACCACAACCACACCCACCACAACCACAACCACACCCACCACAACCAAAACCACACCCACCACAACCACACCACCACAACCACACCACCCACAACCACACCCACCACAACCACAACACCACACCCACCACAACCAAAACCACACCCACCACAACCACACCACCACAACCACACCCACCACAACCACACCACCACAACCACACCCACCGACCACAACCACACCTACCACAACCAAAACCACACCCACCACAACCACACCCACCACAACCACACCACCACAACCACACCACCACAACCACAACCACACCCACCGACCACAACAACACCTACCACAACCAAAACCACACCCACCCACCGCAACCACAACTACCACCACACCCACCACAACCACAACCACACCCACCACAACCACACCCACCACAACCACCACCACAACCATAACCACACCCACCACCACAACCACACCACCACCACCACACCCACCCACCACAGCCACACCCACCACAACCACACCCACCACAACCAAAACCACACCCACCACAACCACACCACCACAACCACATCCACCACCACAACCACAACACCACACCCACCACAACCAAAACCACACCCACCACAACCACACCACCACAACCACACCCACCACAACCACACCACCACAACCACAACCACACCCACCGACCACAACCACACCTACCACAACCAAAACCACACCCACCCACCGCAACCACAACCACCACCACACCCACCACAACCACAACCACACCCACCACAACCACCACCACAACCATAACCACACCCACCACCACAACCACCACAACCACACCCACCACAACCACAACCACACCACCACAACCACACCACCACCACCACAACCACACCCACCCACCACAACCACCCACCACAACCACACCCACACCACCACAACCACACCCACCACAACCACACCACCACAACCACAACCACACCCACCGACCACAACCACACCTACCACAACCAAAACCACACCCACCACAACCACACCACCACAACCACACCCACCACAACCACACCACCACAACCACAACCACACCCACCGACCACAACCACACCTACCACAACCAAAACCACACCCACCCACCGCAACCACAACCACCACCACCACAACCACACCCACCACAACCACCACCACAACCATAACCACACCCACCACCACAACCACCACAACCACACCCACCACAACCACAACCACAACCACACCACCACAACCACACCACCACCACCACAACCACACCCACCCACCACAACCACCCACCACAACCACACCCACACCACCACAACCACACCCACCACAACCACACCCACCACAACCACACCACCACACCCACAACCACCCACCACAACCACAACCACACCCACCACCACCACAACCACCCACCACAACCACCACCACCACAACCACACCCACCACAACCACACCCACCCACCACAACCACACCACCACAACCACACCCACCACAACCACACCCACCAAAACCACACCCACCACAACCACCACCACCACAACCACACCCACCACAACCACAACCCCACCCACCAAAACCACACCCACCACAACCACACCACCACAACCACACCCACCACAACCACACCACCACAACCACAACCACACCCACCGACCACAACCACACCTACCACAACCAAAACCACACCCACCCACCGCAACCACAACCACCACCACACCCACCACAACCACAACCACACCCACCACAACCACCACCACAACCATAACCACACCCACCACCACAACCACCACAACCACACCCACCACAACCACAACCACCCCACCACAACCACACCACCACCACCACAACCACACCCACCCACCACAACCACCCACCACAACCACACCCACACCACCACAACCACACCCACCACAACCACACCACCACAACCACAACCACACCCACCGACCACAACCACACCTACCACAACCAAAACCACACCCACCACAACCACACCACCACAACCACACCCACCACAACCACACCACCACAACCACAACCACACCCACCGACCACAACCACACCTACCACAACCAAAACCACACCCACCCACCGCAACCACAACCACCACCACCACAACCACACCCACCACAACCACCACCACAACCATAACCACACCCACCACCACAACCACCACAACCACACCCACCACAACCACAACCACAACCACACCACCACAACCACACCACCACCACCACAACCACACCCACCCACCACAACCACCCACCACAACCACACCCACACCACCACAACCACACCCACCACAACCACACCCACCACAACCACACCACCACACCCACAACCACCCACCACAACCACAACCACACCCACCACCACCACAACCACCCACCACAACCACCACCACCACAACCACACCCACCACAACCACACCCACCCACCACAACCACACCCACCACAACCACACCCACCACAACCACACCCACCAAAACCACACCCACCACAACCACCACCACCACAACCACACCCACCACAACCACAACCCCACCCACCAAAACCACCACCACCACAACCACCACCACCACAACCACACCCACCACAACCACACTTACCACAACCACAACCACAACCCCACCCACCAAAACCACCACCACAACCACAACCCCACCCACCACCACCCACTCTGGAGCGACTGCACGCACGTATTCAGGTGTGAGGAGGGGGAAGAGGAGGCTCCAAGCCTTGACTGCCGCCACTTGCAGCGAGATCGGACGCTGCTGCTTTGTGGCTATGTCCTGTGGTCGAGGTGATGATAGTGATGAAGATGATAATGATAACAAAGATAATAACTATGATAATAATACCACTACTACTCCTACTACTAATATCACAACAACTACTAATACTACTTCTACCACTACCACGACTTATACAACTACTACTACTACCACTACTACTTGTACAATTACTACTACTACTACTACTACCACCACCATTACCACTACTACTATCACAACCAACTCACGAGGGCATAGTTGGCGAGTTCTCTGATCAGGAGTTGGTCAGTGAGGGAGAAGAAGATGCACAAGGAGAAGGAGTCCATGCACTGGAGGGTGGTGGTGGATGCGAGGGGGTGTGGTGGGTAGAGGGTGGTGGGATGGGAGGTGGTGTGGTGGGATGGGAGGGTGGTGTGGTAGAAGGTGGTGTGGTGGATGGATCAAAGGGGGTAAAGGGCGGTGTGGATGGGAGAAAGGGATGGAAGGGAGGGGGTAGAAGGGTGGTGTGGTGGGAGGGAGAAGATGGAAGGGTGGCTTGGTGGAAGTGTAAAAGAAGCAAAAGTATTTTGGTGGAAAGAAGGATGGTGTGGTGGAAGGAAGAGTGGTGTGGTGGATGGGAGGGTCGTGTAGTGGGATAAAGGGAGGGAGGTTGGTGTGGTGGTGGATGGGAGAATGGTAGATCAAAAAAGGGTGATTGAGGGACAACCACCCCAACTGACGGCGCATCGGGCATCGAGACTGGCTGCCTCGTCACTGATGACCACCTTGAAGGAAGGCAAGACCACCTGTGAGGAGAGGATGGTGTGGGAGGAGATGATTGATGGGCTGAGCAGGTAGCCTTGACCAATAATGAAAGATCCTATTCTCGGTGCAAGCAATAATGAGGCTTAAAAAGTCTGGGAAAACACGGTCAAAATTTATTGAAATGGCCTTAAACACAAGTCTCTTGACCTTGGTGAAGAGGTCGAGAGTGATGGAGGGGTCAGAGGAGAGTTGGATGAGGAGGAGGGAGTGACAGAGGGCTGCCAACCTCTGCTCCTCGCCTCGGCCCTTCCTCAGACACTTGTCCAGGCCGTCGCTGATCGTCAGGCTCCTGGCAGGGCGCATGCGTTAGAGGAAATAATAATAATTATAAAATGCTAATAACAATAATATTAGTCTGATACTAATGAATATAATGAAATTTTAATTAGAATAATAATAGTCTAATGATAATAATGATCTAATAAAAATATGAATGAACAAGTTAAGCCGGAATGAAAGAACGAAAAGTCTTGGGATGCGTTGGACTGGCCTGGTGGAGAGGAAGTCAAAGGCGAACTTCTTTGAGAGGCCTGCCTTGAGACTCTTCAGCGCGTCAAGTCGCGTCTTCAAACTGCCGTCGGTTTTCGTGTGGGTGGGTTGGTCATGATCAAAGAGGGTGTTTGAACAGGGGAGATGTGAACTTCATGTGAATATTTCACTGAAGTTATAATTTAGGTTTGAGCAGGATGAGATGATGATGGTTTGATAGGCACACTAGACGTACTTCTTCTCACAAATGGCCTCGAGCACTGCACAGATCTTCTCCTCGTACACCTCGGCAGACGACAGATCACTTTCGTCTGCAGCGTTTGTGCAGGCATAAAATGGAGGCATAATTTGATTTGCATTTTAATTATCATGAATATTGTTATTGGCACTTACAAGCAGTTTATATTGTGTAATTATTCCTAATCCGAGTGGTTTCTAAGCTCATTTGAGTTTAAGCCACATTAACAATATTCATCATGTTATTTAATTATCATGCACTGCAACACGAACTGATGTCTCCTTCAGTGGCTGCCTCGGAGACGTTGCTGGTCATGCTGCAGACACTGAGTGCATCGTCTGAGGCACAGTCTTCCTTCAGCTCCGAAGCCTTCTCCTGCCGGTCTGCAGCCAGAAAGTGTTTCGAAGGTGCATTAAAAGTGCTTTTGAGATCTTAACAACTATGTGCAGAAATAAAATATTTTTTGAAGTTGGATTGAAAGTTATTAAAATTAAAATATTGTTTGTGGCTTTTAACAAGAGCAAATGGTGGCCTTGAGAATGTGGCATGGCATCGAAATACAAATAAAACCTCCTAGATTCATTCAACAAGACGATCAAAGATGTTTAGAAGCATTAAACCATTTTGAACAACGGAATTTATAAAAACTGACTCGAATGTGTTTCAAACTCAAATAAATCGATTAACCTTTTCTCCGTATTTTTGGCATTTTCAACTCTAAATATTAATTTTACTGTTATATTTTCATAAAACCTAGCAAATGTGAGTATTTTATAGGAATTCTCTGTAATTTTTTCACCGACCACACCAACATTGCACCAACAATTTACCTAAGATGTTTTAAACATACTTTGTAGCTCTTCATATTAAATTTAAAAAAATTAACTTCTTTAGATAATTTTTCTTTATTTTAAATATTCAAAATGTTTTAAAAACTGAGAAGAGCATTTGATAGATGCCAAATACGAAGAAGATTAATGAAACAAATTGCATGTAATGTGACAAAATTGTTGAAAACTAAATATTCCAACACAGAGTACATCTATAAAGCATTTAACACATAAAAAGTTTAAAATAAATGCTTTTTGAGAACAAAGACAACTATTTTACATGCTCCCGAGGGGAATTTTTATTCGATAAAATCAGCACATCCTTTCATTTTGAGGCGCGAATTTAATTTCAGTTCCGTTATAAACAAAAGTTTCGTGTTCCAGGAAGACAATACTGAAGCATTCCTGCATTGAAGCTCGTTCCACGGCACGACACTGCCAATAGGAAAAAGATTCAACAATGAGCAATAGAAGCCTTGCAAGACGATGATGAATAATGACTAAGATTTTAGCAAAAAGATTCTTCACATGGTATCGATATTTGACTTTATGCTGACAGTATAAAAAAAGTTGATGATATCATAAAAGATGCCCTCTCACTCATTTATTCGAACTACCGCATTTCAATGAAACTTTTAGAAATTGTAAAAAAAGATGTCGATTAAAACTTTAAAATGTAAAATCGTTAACTTCACTTTCACTTGTTTATAACTTAAAAGATCATTTCATTCTTAATATTTTTGTAAAATGTGCAAAGGGGGGGGGGGGGAACTTTCACTCCACCACTCCAACCTTTCTGAGTCCACCAATGCTACCTGTCTGAAAATAAGAATAGAATAACTCAAAAGTAGACTGTTTACTTGAAGAAGAAGGATGACGTGGCCGCAAGACTCCATCACGGCTTTGTCACTCCCTCACCCCGCTCGAACCCCCAGAGCGTGACCGTCTAAGCAATTGCTGTGCAGTATGCTAGCCAGAATATCGTAATTCGAAATGATTAAGAGTGTGAGCGTGTTCTTGAAGGGATGTGTGATTCGCTGGTATAACCTGGATCGAACATGTTTGAATAGGTATTGTTCGTGCTTTGGTGAAGTTGAGAAAGAAAAATAGATTATTTGAATGCATATTAAAATATGCACACACACACACACACACACACACACACACACACACACACACACACACACACACACACACACACACACACACACACACACACACACACACACACACACACATACACACACACACACACAAGCGCTAGCAGACAGCCTGCTGAATGCGCCTATTTATCGCTCACGCAGAGCCACTAACTACAATGGCAGCGTGGAATTAGAGCAACCACAGCCACAACCGAACCAATGCCACAATATGTTGTCACACAGGCTTCAGTTTATTTGATACACAGGCTTTAGATTGTTGCACAGGCTTTAGATTGTTACACAGGCTTTAGATTGTTGCACAGGCTTAGGATTGTTACACAGGCTTTAGATTGTTACACAGGCTTTAGATTGTTACACAGGCTCTATATTGTTACACAGACTTGCGATTCTTTCGATAATAAATACCTTGCAGGTTCCTCGTAGAGACTTTCGCTTGTCGAAGGGAGTTAAATCGATTTAAGATATTTTTAACTTTTGCAAAACGTTTCGAATTAAATTTTTCTAGCCCAACTTCACTGCTTTAAAACCCTTCTCTACTGCATCATCCTCTTCACCCCTCCAACTACTTGTTCACCAAAGAAGCTCTCTTGATTTTTTTCGTCTTTTTCAAGCATTCTACACTTTTCTAAACGTCAGAAGATTCTTACAAAGCAAATACCTAGCGTCTACAAACACAAAAACGATCCCAACAACAACAATAACGACGACGACAAACAACAACAACAACACTAATATGTAAGATAAATAAATTAAAATGTCATCAACAATCTCCGCCAACGAAAGCAACGAAACTGCTTGTATCTGCAACAACAACAACAACAACAGCATTGACATCATTACCAAAACTGACAGCAACAATAATACAATCGACAAAAACAACAACCACATTTACAATAACAGCGATAACAGTGACGACAACAATGACCAAAGTGACAACAACAACAACAACAACATCATAAAAAGTTTTTCGGACGTCCTATTAGAAAGAAGGGCTGCAAATGAAAGCAACGTGAGTCCACAAAGTCTGGAAGAAGAAGAAGAAAAGAATGGAGAGAGAGAAGGAGAGAAGAGAAAAGAAAAAGAGGGAGAAAGGGAGGGAGACAGAGAAGGAGAGAGGCAGGGAGGAGTAGTGACTTGGAGTAGCGTAGTGAAAGACTGTCGCAAAATCAACAAAAACAACAACAGCAACACTGACAACACTGACAACCCCACCGACAACACAAGCGACAAAAGGCCCAACGACCCCTTCCAATACACGTACACACTTCCCGCCAGTCTGGGCTCCGACGCAGTGGCGTACAACGAAATGATGAACCGCCTGGTGTCGCTGCAGAACAACTTCCTGAACAGTCTCACCACCATCATGGAGGAGTTTGTGAGCCTCTCGAAAGACGAGATGAGCAAGGCGTTGACTCCGATGGCAGCCAGTTTCAACAGCCTTCGACACAGCGGTCAGGGAGTGGTTTTCCACCTGGAAAAGAAGTGGGGCATCATCGATTTAGGCAACCATGACCACGTCTTCTTCGACCTTTCCATCCTGCTGGGCGATCTCGAAGACTTGAGGAACCACTTCGCACTGGGCGAGAGACTGGCTTTCGAGGCGGTCAAAGCCATGAAGCCCTCCAGAGCGAACTGGAAGGCAGTCTCCGTGTGGAGGGTCACTAAGCGAAACAGTTTCCAAGGCAACTCGTCCGTTTCGAAGCACATCCCTTTCACGCACTCATCCATCCAGCTCACCACCAAAAACCCGCTCTCCTCCACCTTATCGACCTCCACTGACAAGTTATCTGGCCAGCGGGAAGAGGCTTCTGGTGAGTGGAGTCCAGTGGTAGGCAACTGGAGGAACCGCAGACGAACTTTGAACGAACTGCCAATGACGAACCCTCTGAGGGGCAGCAATCGGAGTGAGAGAAGCAGTTTCAGCAAGACTTACACGAGCAGCAGCAACAACAGCTACAAGCACAAAGAACCAACAACTTCAGTAGTTTCCAACTTGCGTTCATCTTTCCTCAACAAAGCCAGCCCACCGCCCTTGCCTCTGACACCACACTTTCCCGCTCCAAGCAGCAAAACACGACTTCCTCCTTGCATTGCCATGCAGACGCTCAAACACCTGCCAACCATCGACTCTGGAAAGTATGTAGCTGAAAAACTTTTCAGAAAGAAACAGCAGAAACAAGAAGAAGAAGAAGAAGAAGAAGATGAAGATGAAGAAGAACAAAGGCAAGTAGAGGAGATGGAAAGGCAGATTGATGTTAAGATGGCTCAGCTGCAGCAGCAGAGAAATGCTTTGACGTTCACTGTGAAAGGAGAGGGCGTGAAGAGAAGATGTGAGAAGTGTGGAAAGTGTGGAAGTGCTGGAAAGGATGATAAGGTGATGAAAAGTGGAGGTGAAGATGATTTGGTCAGCGATGATGGTGCTGGCGATCAAAATTGATTTAATTAAGAGGATGTGGAGTGATGATAGGCGATGAATTGATGGTGAGGCAGTTTGCAATGGGTGGAAGTCTTCGTTGGAGACCAATCGAATTCGAGTAGATGCTGAATACCTTCATGCCATTGTTGACTAACACCTAGATAAGACATTAACGCTTCTGAACTAACCAGATACGCCTAACTGCAGACGTATGTTTCGGGGGGCCACTGAAGAATTTTCTACCGGTTTTTGAAGGCACACACTGCACTATTTTGACTCTTATGTGAGCCGTTTAAAATCTCGCTAACCTTTTCTTTTTGAAATTTCGTCTTTTGAATAAACTTGATCACAAATCCACAGTGTGTATGAGGGTGTCTCAAATCCACAGTGTGTGTGAGGGTGTCTCAAATACACATTGTGTATGAGGGTGTCTCAAATCCACAGTGTGTATGAGGGTGTCTCAAATCCACATTGTGTGTGAGGGTGTCTCAAATCCACAGTGTGTATGAGGGTGTCTCAAATCCACAGTGTGTGTGAGGGTGTCTCAAATACACAGTGTGTGTGAGGGTGTCTCAAATCCACAGTGTGTGTGAGGGTGTCTCAAATCCACAGTGTGTATGAGGGTGTCTCAAATCCACAGTGTGTATGAGGGTGTCTCAAATCCACAGTGTGTGTGAGGGTGTCTCAAATCCACAGTGTGTGTGAAGGTGTCTCAAATACACAGTGTGTGTGAGGGTGTCTCAAATCCACAGTGTGTATGAGGGTGTCTCAAATCCACAGTGTGTATGAGGGTGTCTCAAATCCACATTGTGTATGAGGGTGTCTCAAATCCACAGTGTGTATGAGGGTGTCTCAAATCCACATTGTGTGTGAGGGTGTCTCAAATACACAGTGTGTATGAGGGTGTCTCAAATCCACATTGTGTGTGAGGGTGTCTCAAATGAGCGCAGCCCCATTTTCAGTGAAATCATTGACGACTCTGACAGATTGCTCAAGACGTTTGCTTTCCTGATACTCTGGTTGGGGTTCCCACTAGAGGTCGGACCGGGTACCCGATCTGACGGGAATGAAAATTAATTTCGGGACGGGAAAAGTCGGGAACCGGGAATAGGTTTTCGGGACGGGAACGGGAATCAACATTCAAATCGGGAACGGGAAATGACGGGAACGGGAATCAACTTTTAAATCGGGAACGGGATAAACGGGAATAACAGTTATTGGGATTGAATTTTTTTTAAATTTTTCAGCAAACTTCCAAGTATAGAAATCTTTATCTCATCGATACTCCGTACTTAAAATAAGTATTAAATGCAATAGAAATGTATAACGAAGCCACCATTGCGTTGTCAATGTCAAAATCTCCAACACTACATTTGAAGTTGTTATGGTGAGTCCAAATATTAGGAAGATTAGAACAACTGGGTGATGATGAAAACTTGTCAGATGAAATCAAAATGGTCAGTTATATTATTTTCATTTTATAAATTAATAATTTGAATTTGAATGATTAATTTCCAAATGATTGCTCAGTTGATCATTTCGACAAAAGAAAAGATGCCCATTGATCTTACTCATATGACAGCATGTCTGTTGCATCCACAGTATGAAAGAATAATAGGAAAAAAGTTTGGGATAGAAAAGAAATAAATACCAAGACTTTCATTAGAGAAAATTTAATTCTATTTTGTACAGCCAGACCAAGCTGCAGTGCCGTTGAGAAAAAAAACAAATTTTGGTTATTTAGATTTATTATGTTTGTTTTTATAACGTAAAAATTATATTAAAATTATTATACTATCAAATTATACGAATGATTTTATATTTGCAGTTGTGGAGAATAAGAATGTTTTCAAAAAACATATTTCTAACATTATTGAAGAATTAATAATAGTGAACGAAGAAAGTTGAAGATTATAAAGATGTTTCATTTTATTTGAGTAAAATGAGCAATTTTCAAATACTACAAAAAGTAGCCAAAATTTTTTTTAGTATATCTGCAAGTTATATTCCCTGTGAACGGAATTTTTCAATATGTGGTCGTTTAACTTCATACCCAAAATCATCTCATTTGAAAGCTGAAACTCTTAAAGGTTTAACCCGTGCGAAAAGCAATGAAGACTTTATTGAAATACTCAAAAACAATGACTAACTTTCATTTCGATAAATATTTGAAATTTAAATAGTGTTTTTTTATTTGAATAAAAGAAATATTCTCTGACTTTCAAATAATAAATTTGAAGAAATGTTAGAACTAGAAAGTTTGGGACCAGTGAAAACGGTAGCGAAATGAATAAAAAGACAAAAAGTTTCGGGAACGGGTCGGGACCGGGAATCGAGTTGCGGGAACGGGACGGGACGGGAATCAAAATTCTGATGTTCCATCGGGAACGGGACGGGACGGGAAAACAAATTTCGGGAACGGGACGGGACGGGAATCAAAATTCTGATGTCCCATCGGGAACGGGACGGGACGGGAAAACAAATTTCGGGAACGGGACGGGACCGGGAATGAAAAAGCGTCCATGTCCGACCTCTAGTTCAGACATATATGTAAGTGGATGTAGACACACACGCTCACACAGACGCACACACACACACAGACACACACGCAGACACACACAAGCACACAAGCACGCCTCCAGAATATCTTGAACACATGCGGCTTCATTCAGGACTGGCAGAATTAATCAGGCTCTTCTGGGTTCTCTTACTAGGAACCACACCAGGACTACGCTCTCGTCGTCCCAGTTTTGCATTCCTCCACTCTCTTCTTTCCTGATACTCTGGTTGAGGTTCCCACCCACTGGGATTGACTGCTGGAATGTTACAAGAGTTTTATAAAAACAATTAATGATTTTTGATTAAAGTTATTAATTTAAAAAAATGCTGAATTGTCTGACTTCTGAGCCTTAAACTTGTTGGATTGGAGCTACTATGAAGCACTTTTTCTCTGGTGTGACTGCATTATCCAAAAGATCCAATTGGATCATCAAGTGCAGCCTCTCACGCTTGATGTCTTGGGTAAATACACGTTTCATCAGTTCTCATTGCATGAATGAGCATGTTTGCGGTTGTGTACTTGAAATAGAAAAATAAATAAAAACATGAATTTACACGAATATGCTGTTAAATACGTATTTTGTAAAATAATTGATAAACATTGTAAACTCAGTTTTTTAAACGTGTTGCGCAAGTTAAAATATTATTTTTTGCAAAAGATATTTCGGTTAGTGAGTTTTTATGTGAAACATCACCAAATGATGAATAGGCTAATGAAATATAACCACACACAAAATTCAACACGGGAAATAAAAAGACCCTAATGTGTACTTTTGATTCCGAAAAATCGAGGAATGTGGTATTGGAAGCCGATGTATTGAGGTTTATTGATGGCCATGTTTGCGCTGAAACTGCTAACTGCCTCTGGATAAAGCAAATGAAATCACCAGAGTTGGATTGAGAACGAACTCAATCAAATCAACATGCAGTCCACTTTCATATGCAGATGGCTCGATTCAAACTCAGGATGCCGCAAATTTTAAAGGACTGAATATTTAAACCACTGGATATTTTCATCAATAAAAAACAACTTTTAAAATTTAATGATCAAATTTTAACGCTTTCTTGAAGACAACATTAAAAACACAAAATTTTAAAACCTTTTGTGCACCGTGTAAATATGATTATATTTTGTGAAAATTTTGCTCAAGTCGCTTTAACCATAAAAAAACAAAATATGAATTATAAACATTAAATTGTTTTACAAATTGTTGTCTTTATTTATATGATCGCCCTCCTAATACACACACAAGTAGAAACCCATAGAAGCACACAAACACTCAAGCACCCACTGGCTACCTACTTCACAAGGCAGATGAGCTCTGCAGATGAAGGACAGACTGTCAGAACGAATCATCTACTCATAATTGTTTTTATGTCTATTATTTATTAAAAACTGGTCTAGCTCAATGTCTTTAAAATTGAATCCACTAAAATTTGAACTTATATTTTTTGATAAAAATGGTAAACTAATTAATGATCCATGTAATTTTTCCTCTCATACTATTGTTCCATCCAATCATAGTCGTAGCTTAGGATTTATTTCTGAATCAAAACTAACCTTATCAAACCAAATTTTATTTGTTACTAAATCTTGCTATTTTCATCTCAGACGTATTAGACAATTATTACCTTACTTAGATGACCCTTCTTTAAAGATGTTAGTCTCTGCACTTTTTCTATCTCGAATTGACTATTGTAATTCACTCTATTATAATTCACTTGAAAGTACTTTAAAACCATTTTAATTATGCAGCTAGAATCGTTAGCCGTACTCCTATTTATCATCAAATTATGCAGGTCCATATATTTGGAACTCATTACCTCCTTATCTTTGGTTAGCGGCTGCCATTTTGGCAGCCGCTCAAATAAATTTGTGGAATAAACGGTTTTGGGTATAATATATTAAAATTTTAGAATCTAAAGTCTAAATAAAAATTAAATTTAATTAATTAGAATGTTTTTAGTGCAAATGTTGGTTATTTTGAATCTGTCGAGAATGGCCGCAGCAGACCAAGATGGCCGCAGGGAATCAAAGCGCTCAAGAAGAAAGGATAAAGGAGAAAGCTTTCCATAGCAGCAGCAGTACCAGCGTTGGCAAAGACTTCTCCTTCACCCTCTTTCGCAGCCTCGGCACCAGTGGCAAGACAGAAAATTGAGAAGAATGATGATTGTGTTTTGAGGATGATGTGGTAATGATTGTGCTGTGGTATGAGTGTTGGTATTGTGGTGATGAAAGAATTTTTTATTTATGGTGATAGTGATTTTTTGGCGGTGATTGTCATGGTGGGGTGGGTGAGGTTGGATTATTGAGGTTGATCGTGTGTTTATATATATATTTTAATTTATATATATACATATATTGGTAATGGTCTAAAAACCGTTTTATTTAACAAATTTATTTGAAGAGCGCCTTTGTTCACTTAGTAAAGGGCGCTATACAAATCATTAGTGATTGATTGATTGATTGAACTACCTCTAAATCATCATTTACTTTCGTACGGATCTGAAAACATATCTGTTTACCAAATTCATTTACGAGCGCTCTTGAATTTGAGGAAAGAGCGCTATAGAAATTTATTTGATTGATTGATTGATTGATTGATTGATTGATTGATTGATTGATTATTAAAACACACGTAGAAACACATATACAAACATATGTGTTCTTAAAAGAATCTTTCTGATGAAGGGAAGCTAACTAGATACATACTGTACACCACACATCACCTATAAAAGAAGACACTGCATCTCGCCTCACAAACACTGTCTCGTCTGCATTCCATCTGAGGAACACTGATGAGCTGTTAAGTATGCTGGTATGAGGCAGTTCCACCGATGACGGAGTAACACAAACAACAACAAACACAACACATTGCCAACACTAGATTAACAATATAACACAACACGTTGCCAACAGTAGATTAACAATATAACAGCACAACACGTCACAAAGCTTTATAAAAGACATTTATGCTGAATAATAAACGTTGGATTTTAAAAGAGTTGCACATAATCTTGTCGTCTCGGAAACTTTCTTTCCATGCAACCAAACCAGGTTTTCATCATTTGTTTTCTGTGACCACCGTGTTCATCCCTAATCAACACATACATTATGTAATTTGAGTAGTTTCTATCACCCCTATTTTCGTATAAAAAAACATGAGCATCATTTTTTGCATCATCCCCTCATCCTCATTATCCTCATCATCATCTTCATCCTCATCATCATCATCATCCTCATCCTCTTCATCATCATCCTCTTCATCATCATCCTCTTCATCATCATCCTCTTCATCATCATCCTCTTCATCATCATCCTCTTCATCATCATCCTCTTCATCATCATCCTCTTCATCATCATCCTCTTCTTTTTCTCACAATTACTCACGTCTCTATTGTCACCTTGTTTCAATTTAGTGGGTAGCCTCCTATCCACAATGTCTTACTAATAATCATACAGATTTGTTTACTAAATAAAGTAATAATCATAAAGATTTGTTTACTAAATAAATTAATAATCATAAAGATTTGTTTACTAAATAAAGTAATAATCATGACTTGATAAAAAAAGACGTAAAAAAGACGTAAAAAAGGCGTAAAGTTTCAAAAAGTGAGACATTAAAGGACGTGAAAAGTGTAACCAGGCCTTTCTATTTAACTATTGAAACCTATTTAACTGTAATATTCTCTATTACTGAATAATCAACTTCAATATTTCTTATTACTGAATATTTAACTTTAATATTCTTTATCACCAAATATTCGCTTTTATAAGATGGCGCTTCACAAATGGATGGTGCTCCTGGTGATGATGCTGGACGGCATTCTTCCAAGGAAAATCGACCGTGAGAAAGACAAATCTATGATAACGCCATTTCATCATCATCATCATCATCATCATCATCATCATCATCATCATCATCATTATCATCATCATCATCACCATCATCATCATCGTCATCATCATCATCGTCATCATCCTCATCATCAACATCACCACCACAACAGCATTCTACAACAAGGCAGCTCCAGAGACAAGACAATGTTCCCACAACGACGATTACTCTGATGACTTTATAGGTGTTGATAAGGATACCTCAATAGTGATGATGATGATGATGAAGATGATAATGATAGTAATGATGTATAGTGATAGGGATGATGATGACTCAATTATCTTCTATTCAAATCTGACTATCTTTCGAACACACCCAAGTTGCAATGAAGACATGCTTGCAGCATTGAGAATGTTCTATCATACTTCTTTCCATACCTCATCACACCAAACCCCACTACACCACACCAAACCACACCGAACCCGACAACACTAATCCACACTAAACTAAACCACACTACACCAAGCCACACTACACCACCCTTAACCCTACCACACCAAACCACACCACACCACACCAAACCACACCACACCAAACCAAACCACACCACACTAAACCAAACTACACCACACCACACTGAACCACACCACACCAAACCACACTACACCAAACCACACGACACTTACCCACACCACACCAAACCACACTACACCAAACCAAACCACACTACACCAAACCAAACCACACTACACCAAACCAAACCAAACCACACCACACCAAACCACACCACACCAAACTAAACCACACCACACTGAACCACACTACACCAAACCACACCACACCAAACCAAGCCACACCACACCAAACCAAACCACACTACACCGAACCACACCACACTAAACCACACCACACCAAACCACACCAAACCAAACCACACTACACCGAACCACACCACACCACACTAAACCACACCACACCACACCAAACCACACCACACTACACTAAACCAAACCAAACCACACTACACCAAACCAAACCACACTACACCGAACCACACCACACCAAAGCACACCACACCAAAGCACACCGAACCAAAGCACACCAAACCACACTACACCAAACCAAACCACACCAAAGCACACCGAACCAAAGCACACCACACCACACTACACCAAACCATACCACACTACACCAAATCAAACCACACTACACCAAACCAAACCACACCAAAGCACACCAAACCACACCACACCAAAGCACACCACACCAAAGCACACCGAACCAAAGCACACCGAACCAAAGCACACCAAAGCACACCGAACCAAAGCACACTTGACCATTCCACAGGCTTCGATCTTCTGACAGCCTTCATGCTGGATGAGAGATTGTCCATCAGAGCTCAAGCCATCTCAAAGGTTTACATTTCGTTATATAAATTTTAGTTTATTTATAAAAACATTTGATTACTTGATTAGTGGAACATTGAAAAATGTACAAACTATGAAAATTATATGCAACAAAATTCCTTCATATGCACCATTGCATAGCCCCTTATCTCAGTGCTACAAGCATATCTCCGTAGGCTCTCAATGAATAAATAAATAAATCATAAATAGCAATGAATAAATTAATTAATAATCCAAAAATGAATATGTAGCGCGTAACAATTAACTTTAATGACGTCATAGGTGGCTGGTTCAAATAAGCACCAAAGAGCCTACAGGATCAGTCCCTCATCTCACCTTAGAGTGCCTGTCAGGTGGGGTAGACGATGATGAGGATGACGATGATGATGATGATGATGATGATGACAACGAGGGTGATGATGACGATGATTATGATGATGATGACTCACTTATAAATTATAGGAACTTACACTTTTCCAAACGATACTTAATCAATTATAGGATTTATAAGGAGAGGTATTACGGATAGGGAAGACGGGGCTGTTTGTTACAATTTTTAAAAATGTTGTTTAAGTTTTTATTTTGGAAACAGTTACAATACATTTTCAGTATGTTCTAAGAATTCTATAAGTCACGAGTTGAAACACAAAAGGCTGGTTTGTTACTTAAATTCTTTGTAAAAAGGTACATTTCGAAAGAGGTCTAAATGTAACATTCAACGAATACGGGGGTTGAATGTTACAGGTTTCAAATAGGAAATTAAATGAAATAAAACAGTAATTCATTTAAATTTGCTCAAGTCCATAACCAAAGCCCGCTTATCGAAAAAAAATCAAACATTGCTCGGTTTAAGCAGGTGGCTCAGACATGTAGCCTCATGAGTTTGAATTGGGAGGAAACTGTTTCGTGTAATAATGGCTTGAACCAATCAGCGCCTGTCTGTTGAGCATTATACATTTATTCAAAAACCTGATTTCGTTTCCACAGTTTATTGATATGCAAGCTTTCTTACTTTGTTTGGTGGAAGACCGTGGTACAGTTTCGCTGCTGTTTCAACTAAGTTTGCTGTTTACCGCTCCTGTTTAGTAGTCAAAGATTTTAGAATCTTTTGGTTTTTAACTCTTTTGATAGATTCGATAAAGCATCATGAAGCTCGAACCGTTTTAGACAGAAACACTTTGGATTGAGCGTCGAGTTTCCTTGACAGTTTCTATTGCATGGTTACAAAAATATGGTTTTACCCTAACCACAATCCTAGCCATAACCCTAACCCTAACCATTGCACCACAACACCACGCCAACAGAAGCGTCTTCAGCGATGGACTGCCGAAGGACTTTTCGACTGCAGTGACGCTGAGGAAAAACGCCAAAACTTCTTCTGAGGGATGGGACCTTCTCTCTGTCGTTGACCAAGAAGGGTGGGTGATGGAGGAAGAGAGGGGGGAGAAGGAATTAAAATGGGGTAAGGGAAGAAAAAGTTATATGGTTGAGAGAAAAAGGTCAAACGGGGGAAAAAAAGTAAAAAATAGTCTCTGTAAATGTGATCCTTCTAGCAAAATTCTGAAAACACATTACTTATCAGTACCATCACCGCCATTGAACACTACCATCACCGCCATTGATCACTACCATCACCGCCATTGATCACTACTATCACCGCTATTGATCACTACCATCACCGCCATTGATCACTACCATCACCGCCATTGATCACTACCATCACTACCACGGCAGAAACACCCTCTTCAAGATCGTCTTGAACAAGGGCAGGGATAGAAACGAGGTGCAACTAACGACCACGAGCGAAAACGGAACGCTGCAACACAACATCTTCGAAATACATTCTAAGGTGGAATGGTGCTGATGACGATGAGGATGGTAGAGATGATGATAATGATGATGATGACGAGGATGGTGATGAGGATGGTAGAGATGATAATGATGACGTGCATGGTGATGAAGATAGTAGAGATGATGACGATGATCAAATCAAGTTATTTAAGCTTACTTTCCACATCTCCAATAACACCGCACATCCTTCATCCCCATCCCTCATCCACCTTCACTGCCTCCAGCTATACACCAGTGTTTCTGAGTGGTACAAACTGCACCTCAGCTTCAAGGACGGAAGGGTGAGTATCTACTTCAATTGTCAGCTACAAGAAAGTCAGGAGTTGGGGAGGGTGAGAGGAGAGATAGGTGAGAGGGGGAAGGGAGAGAGAGGTGGAGGAATGAAGAGGGGACTGGGGGGTGTGGAAGGGGGGGATGCGTTTCTGGCTCAGTTGGCTGATGGCTCTTCTACATCCGTCAATGTCGGTTGGGGGTGGATGGATGGATGAGTGAATGGATGGATGGATGAATGAATGGATAAAAGAATGGATTGAGGAGTGGATGATTGGATGGATGGATGAGTGAATGGATGGATTAGTGGAAAGATATGAGTGGATTAGTGGATATATAGGATGAATGAATAAGTGAATGGTTGGATGAGTGGTTAGATGGGTGGTTGGATTGAAGAGTGGATAGATGGATGAGTGGATAGATGGATGAGTGGATAGATAGATGAATGGATAGATGGATAAGTGGATAGATGGATGAGTGATAGATGATTGGATGGATGAGTAAATGAATGGATGAGTGAATGAAATGATGAGTGAATGGATGGATGAGAGGATAGATGGATGAGTGGATGAATAGATAGATAAGTGCATGGATGAGTAATGAACGACAGATCGATCTGCAATGGTTCTTTTTCCACTGTGATCCTGACGCTCCTTCTAGTGACAGATGCAGAGAAATACAGGTTTCCCTTCCATGCCATTATTTCCTCAATCACTTCACCTTATCAGTTTCAAGTTTTGAAATTCATTAAAAAGTAAATTGATGTACTAAAAAATAAAAATATTCAGATACTTGTTTTTTTTACTCCTTCGCAACACAAACCATTTTGAACCTTTTCTAAATCTACCCAAAGAAGGAAAAACCTAAGTCCACCACAAAAGTGCCCACGGTGAGCCTACATTTCTTGCATTTTTTTCAAATTGCTTGAGCAACTCTATGATGCGTTTTAAACCTCTCTGCTATTTGCCACACCACCACTACTAGCTAGCTTTACAAACTTCTTCATTCCTCACCAATATTTGGTAGCTTCACTTTCCCCACCATCACCACCAACTTTTCCATCCGTTTATTCTCTCCAGTTTGATGCCAGCTACGCCGACCAATGCAGGGTGATGTGTCCCAGCTATGAGAACATCACAAAGGCAATTTCCTTTCAAATCTACAATTTTGTCAATCTTCCATTTTTAAATGATTTTGCCAAATCATTTGTTTATTTATCTACTAACCCAATCATTCGCTCGCTCACCCATCTTCTCTCTTCCCATCCATTCATCTACTTTCCTAACCACCCACCTATCCACCCACCCACTCATCGATTCTTCACCAATCATTCTTCACCACCCGTCCCTCTCATGCTACTACAGGGCCTCCAGGGAGAGCCAGGGCTGCCCGGGGAGATGGGAATGAAGGGAGACATGGGACCAGAGGGACCTGCTGGCTTCCCTGGACCTATGGTGGGTGGCGTGGGAAACTGGTAGTTTCAGCTAGTAAATTCATAATTTAAATAATTATTATTAGGGGGAGGTTGTTCAAGATGAACCGGTTCCAAAGATGAAACGAGCTTATTTACAGTTATGTGCTTTAAAAATTTAAAAAGTTTCTATTTCATATCTATGCATCCGTTTGAGATGCACATTTGTATGTTGGTTTCGTTTCTAAAAGTTGTCTCATTCAATTAGAATATTTGAAAAACTTATTTCTAGAAGAATTATTAAAATATTAGGAGATAACATTTTGCACTTTTTTTCTCAACTTTCCAAGGTATATAAGTTCAATTTTTTATTTTTTTTTCCAAGTTGTAAAATTGAAAATTGGCCTGTTATGACCATAAATGTGTAGCATGGTCCTAGCTGCCTAAAATGGAATTTAGAATGAGACTGTAGAAGTTTATGAGTTTATATACTATATACTTTATATAGTCTATAGACTATATAGAGTGTATATTTTAAATAGAATATATATAATAAATATTTTATTTAGACTATTGAAAATGAATATAAACCAATTATTTACTTTATAATGATTAAAAAACTGTTAGTAGTCATTAGCTTTCACATCGGCTTTATAACACCTCATAGTCGAAATGAAAACCTAAAAGCCTAGAGCAAAAAAAATTTAAATTTGCAAAAGTAACCTAAAAGCTAAATTTAATTGAGTAAATTTGATTAAATGACAATTCACATTAAAATACAAACTGGTGTGTTTCTTTAGATAACTAAATAAGTTTGACGATAAATACAAAGCTTAAATTAAATTTTTCATTAAATACAATATAATTTAATTTTAGGAAACTAAGCATTCCATCTTGGGAACCCATTTGATCAAGATGGAATTTTTTAGTGTTCATGTTTGAAGTTAAAAAAATTGTTTTTATTTTCTTTATTTATTCTTATGTTTGAGTTCACATAAATAGACAAGGTATCAATATAATGGTTGGATAAATTCAGATGATTTCTTATGCAATTGAGCTATGAGACTATGTTTAAAAATCATTCCGTCTTGTGCAACCTCCCCCTATACTTTCTTTTCATAGTCTACACACAATAAAAGCAATAAATATTTGAGACTGGTTCACTGCTTCTAGAAATACTCTTAAAAACACATTTGTTGCACCATAAGGGTCCTGTAGGTCCTGCTGGCAAGAGCTTTCGCTTCGAGGTTTGTGAGATTTGTACGCTTATTTCACAGTCGTTTAAACCAAAACTCTGGCTGTCTAGATGAATAGTTTAAATCGTATAAACGGATTTCTTCGAATTGTGTTAACTGATTCAATCAATCAATCAATCAATCAATCAATCAATCAATCAATCAATCAATCAATCAATCAATCAATCAATCAATCAATCAATCAATCAATCAATCAATCAATCAATCAATCAATCAATCAATCAATCAATCAATCAACCAATCAATCAATCAATCAATCAATCAATCAATCAATCAAATCAATTTCTATAGCGCTCTTTCCTCAAACTCAAGAGCGCTCGTAAATGAATTTGGTAAATAGATATGTCTTCAGATCCTTACGAAAAGTAAATAATGATTAAGAAGTAGTTAAATAAGAAGGTAATGAGTTCCAAATATATGGACCTGCATAATGTGATGATAAATAGGAGTACGGCTAACGATTCTAGCTGCATAATTAAAATGTTTTTAGAGTAATTTCAAGTAAATTATAATAGAGTGAATTACAATATGATTGATATTGAAACTTTCTTCTAACTTAAACCCGAGCCCTAATAAAAACGATTTTTGGAGTAAATAATTAAAAAAATAGTTTTTATTAATTAAAAAGAATATATTATATAAAATAGATGTTTATAAAATGTAGTAAATTTAAAATTGTTAAATGAATTAATATTAAAACTAGATTTCGGAAACTTCTAGAGCTCGGAGATACATGGATTGTTTGCATTCGTCTTTTAATCTCCATTGCTGATTTCTACTAACTGATATAAAAGATATGATTCTAAGTGTTACTGTGTTAATAAGCTCCAGTATGACATTATAAATGATTTACAACCCAAGTGTTTGTTATTAAAGTAACAAATTATGAATAGAACATATTTTCTAAGAACCTAATAAATAATATATAACTTTTATAACCAAGCGGTTAAAAGTAAGAAAAAGAATAATTATTCTACACTTGAGGATTTTGTTTAAATGATAAGCGTATTGACAGGACCTCAAAGCAAAAGAAATTCAAACACTGAGAGGAGAAAAAGGAAGAAAGGGTGAGCCTGGAGAGATCAAAAATGTCGAATTTGATGTAAGATTTTTTTTCCTATAAAATATTAATATTGTTTTTAAACCTATTTGAAAAAATAAAATAAAAACGCTTTAATAAAAATTGTTAATAGTATTTTGCCTTAAGTAGAAATAGTATATTTTATGTTTTAAGCACACATTTTAACGCATGCAGTCGTGGCCGAGTGGTTAAGGCGATAGACTTGAAATCTATTGGGCTCTGCCCGCGTAGGTTCGAACCCTGCCGACTGCGAAATTTTTTAAATGTTGAATTTTCAGTCATTATTAAATCTCCACAGCCGACACTTTATAAGCCTGTCAAAGGAGAAAGAGGGGAAGAAGGCAAAAAGGTTTTTTAAATTTTAAGACATAATTCCATAAATTACAATTTAAATCCATCAAATACATTTTTATATCTATATATACAAATAAATCCACTTATTTACTTCAAGGGATCTGCTGGAAAAATAGGAAAATCCGGAAAGAAAGTGAATATCACCCTTATTCTCTCAATAATTAACGATTCCGGCATTTATTACTTTTCATGCGCCTTCCATCAGGGCAGTCAAGGTCCGGCAGGTGAAAAAGGAAGTCCTGGAGTGAAAGGAGAAAAGGTTAAAATGAATGAATGACTCAAGGAAGATGGTTTAACTCTGTTATCGAATGAATGCAGGGTGACACGGGGGACAAGGGCTCAAAGGGGGAAAGTGGAAAAGATGGATTGAATGGACTACCGGTAGAGTTCATGGAAATTTCAAAATGAATTTAAAAAAAATTTTTTCACCCCACAACCCCCCCCCCCCCCCCTTCTCTCTCCCCCATAGTAACCCACTCACCATAACCCTCAGGGCCCCCCAGGAGAGGCCATTCTAGTTGACGATAACGACAGTGCTAAGGTATCTTTTTATTATTTATAAAAAAGATGAGAAATAAAACAAAATGATGAACAGATTAATGAGAGTAATAAAAACAAAATAAATGAATGAATACTGTAAAAGACCAATATATTCGTACACTTTTAAATAATTGTTTTTTCAAATGTGCAAAAACATAGGTATTTTTAAACTAATTACCAAAAACTCTAAATCGGTAAATATTGAAGTTGTTTGATTTATTTTGCTCTAAATGCCAGCGAAATTTAATTATATAATAATTGTTACAACTTTTTTCTGATAATATTTTTCATTTTTGAAAAGTTCAAAAATAATATGACTATATTATTAAAATTAAGTCACGAGAATTTATTGTTCGCCATAATCACCACCATAGACATTCTAGGTTTAGATTTATTTTTGAACTAAGACTCCAAAAACATATATTTTTTCGAAAATTAATGATGTACGAAAATTAAAGGTGTAAAAAATATTTGGTATTTTACGGTACTCCTAATATGAAAGGTGGTAGCAGGCCCCCCCGGACCTCCAGGACCGCCTGGAAAGATAGGAGAGCAGGTAAAAATAATATTTTAACAAAATTAAAAATCATATAAAATTAATAAATTGTTGTAAAAATCATATAAAAATTATTACAATGTAGTAAAAAGATGAAAATAAAAATGTAGTGAAACAATAAAAAATTATATCAAAAAAATATAAAAAGAATAAAATTGTATTAAAATAATAAAAAAGGATAAAATTATATCAAATAATACAAAAAGAATAAAATTGTATCAAAAAAGATGAACTAAAGTGTGTATATTTCCAATTAATTTAGTCAAAAGTTACATCAATTTAAAAAACTATAATTATAACCACAGGGCATTCCTGGGTCTCCAGGATTGCCAGGGAGGCCTGGAGAGGGGGTGAGATTAATATTTATTTGTTTAATAATTAGTTTTACCATTCACTTACCATTCATTATTACTTCTTACCTTTCAACCATTCACAGGGAGAGATGGGTGAGCCAGGGGACACAGGCCCCCCAGGTGAGAGGGGGTACGATGGTCAACCGGGTGCCCTGGGACCTCCAGGAGCGCCAGGCAGTGATGGAGACAAGGGCTCGAAGGGAGATGCAGGAATTCCAGGAGCGACTGGCCATAGAGGCTTGCAAGGACATAGAGTAAGGAGGGTGGGAGTAGTGTTGAAGGGGCTGGTGCAGGGTTGGTAGGGATTGGTGCAGGGTTGAAAGGTGACTGGTGCAGGGTTGAAAGGTGACTGGTGCAGGGTTAATAAGGGATGAGAGCGTCAAGTTGTTACTTTTAGTTGTTGTTCGAACAAAATATAACAGAGTACAATGTAAAATGATAAAAATAGAAATAATAAAAAGTAAACGGGAGCCGACTCTCGGTTTGACCAATAATGAAAGGTCCTAGGATCGAGTGCAACCAATGCCGTAGTAACCCATAGGCGCAAATGAAAATATGCAGCCTAAGTGGCCTGGAAGCCCGTTCGGGTTAACCCCCATTTTAATAATAATAATAACAAAAGCAATAATACCGTTTTAAAATACAATACAACGACAAGTATAATTAACGTGGCGTAGACCCAGACGAGCTTCAAGGCCACTTGGTTATGAATGAGGATACCACTTAAACAACCAGTGAAAAGACTCAAAAGTTATACCAAAAATTAAGTAAATAAGTAATAATAAATGAACTATAACTACTACCATCACCACCAAATTAAAGAATTTTTTAAATATTATTTATTTATTTATTCCTCTCACACACCTTTCGCCAGGGCCAACAAGGACCTCCAGGGGCTACGGGACCAGCTGGACCCATGGGGCCTATTGGAATGCCCGGAAATCCTGGAGCCAGTGTACTACATATAAACATTTGAAAAATCCTAATTGGAAACTATATTGAATAATTATAATAAAAGCAACGAAAAATATTTGTAGTCTTCTAGTATCATTCCTTAAATCTTACAGGGACCACCGGGACAGCCAGGAAAAGTACTTTTAAAATATGATAAATTGTATACAGAAAATATTAATTATTTTTATCTAATTTTGTATAAAGCTTTGAATTTACTTTTTGATATTCTTCCACAAGACCACCATCCAAGAAGTCTCAGATACCCAACAAGTTCTCTTCCCCCCTCCCAAAGCGATTCCTGGTCCGCTGGTCAGCTACAATCATTTATTTGTTCTCTTAGCCACTCATTAATGGCTTCACAGAAAAATCCATTAACTGATTCAGCCGTCCATTCAACAATTATTTCTTTCATTCCCCATTCATCAATTCAATCATAACTAAACCACCCAGAAACTCGTTAAAAATTATAAAACGAGTGAATAAAAATGATTATTAACCATTCGGTCTACAGGGCCCCGCAGGACCAGCTGGACCGCCAGGACAAGTAGATAAACAATTCTTCAAAAAAAATTAAACTTTTTAACTTGGCTTCAAATTGTCCCCCTCTTTCCGTTAATTCAAGTCTTACATTTTTGCCTTTAATTTATTCCACTTCCTTCCCCCTCCCGTTACCTCACCACCAGACAGGACCCAGAGGCCCACCGGGAGAAAGTGGCAGGAATGGATCTCCCGGGAGACCTGGGTTTCCAGGACCCCCTGGCTACATGGGTCCCCAGGGAATGACGGGAGATAGGGGACAAACGGGAATGCCTGGAATTCCTGGGCCACAGGTTTGTGGAAGAGGAGAAGGGAGTGACGTTGTTTTAGGAAATAGAGGGATGGGGAAGAAAGAGAGATGGAAGGATGGATAAGTGAAGAGATGGAGGTTTGGATGATTGTGGGTTGTGTGGTGTTCTTAAAAGTCTTTTTGTGTCTGAACACAGGGTCGCAGCATCACACGTAACGAAGTCAAAGAAATCTGCATTGAAATTCTCAAAGGTCAGTTTTTCACTACTCTAATTTTCCCGTGAGTTATAATTTTGACTTGCTTAAACGTGGGGCTGCGTTGATTGAAAATTTCAACGCGAGATTGACAACACTATGCAGACATTTTCGCTTTTTAGAACCACCCAACCCACACCCACCTTCCAACACTCACCCATACGACATTCCGCCCACCCATCTTTCAAGAAAGTTTCGAAGAAATAACAAGAGACTTGCACGGACCTCCGGGGCCTCCAGGGAAGAGCATGGTGGGGAAAAAAGGTTCCTCGGGACCACAGGGAATTCCCGGAGACCCTGGCGTCCCTGGGATGGCGGGAGAAAGAGGCCACCCAGGTCAGCAAGGCCCTTTTGGTCCTGCCGGTCCCCCTGGTATGTGATGGTGTCAGGGGATTGATGGAGAGGTGGTCTAGTGTGATGGAATCATGGAGTGGTGTGATGGAATCATGGAGTGGTGAGATGGGATCATGGAGTGGTGTGATGGGATCATGGAGTGGTGTGATGGAATCATGGAGTGGTGAGATGGGATCATGGAGTAGTGTGATGGAATCATGGAGTGGTGTGATGGGAGCATGGAGTGGTGTGATGGGAGCATGGAGTAGTGTGATGGGATCATGGAGTGGTGTGATGGAATCATGGAGTGGTGAGATGGGATCATGGAGTAGTGTGATGGAATCATGGAGTAGTGTGATGGGATCATGGAGTGGTGTGATGGAATCATGGAGTGGTGAGATGGGATCATGGAGTAGTGTGATGGAATCATGGAGTAGTGTGATGGGATCATGGAGTGGTGTGATGGGATCATGGAGTGGTGTGATGGAATCATGGAGTGGTGAGATGGGAGCATGGAGTGGTGTGATGGAATCATGGAGTAGTGTGATGGGATCATGGAGTGGTGTGATGGAATCATGGAGTGGTGTGATGGGATCATGGAGTGGTGTGATGGAATCATGGAGTGGTGAGATGGGATCATGGAGTAGTGTGATGGAATCATGGAGTAGTGTGATGGGATCATGGAGTGGTGAGATGGGATCATGGAGTGGTGTGATGGGATCATGGAGTGGTGAGATGGGATCATGGAGTAGTGTGATGGAATCATGGAGTGGTGTGATGGGAGCATGGAGTGGTGTGATGGAATCATGGAGTGGTGTGATGGGATCATGGAGTGGTGTGATGGAATCATGGAGTAGTGTGATGGGATCATGGAGTGGTGAGATGGGATCATGGAGTGGTGTGATGGGATCATGGAGTGGTGAGATGGGATCATGGAGTGGTGTGATGGAATCATGGAGTGGTGAGATGGGATCATGGAGTGGTGTGATGGGATCATGGAGTAGTGTGATGGGATCATGGAGTGGTGTGATGGAATCATGGAGTGGTGTGATGGAATCATGGAGTGGTGTGATGGGATCATGGAGTAGTGTGATGGGATCATGGAGTGGTGTGATGGAATCATGGAGTGGTGTGATGGGATCATGGAGTGGTGTGATGGAATCATGGAGTGGTGAGATGGGATCATAGAGTGGTGTGATGGGATCATGGAGTGGTGTGATGGAATCATGGAGTAGTGTGATGGAATCATAGAGTGGTGAGATGGGATCATGGAGTGGTGTGATGGGAGCATGGAGTGGTGTGATGGAATCATGGAGTGGTGTGATGGGATCATGGAGTGGTGTGATGGGATCATGGAGTGGTACATAAATTGTGGAGTAGGTGTACGATGATGCACATTTCACAGGTGACAAGGGAGACAAAGGAGAAAGTTGTGATGGTGTTGACAGCACAAGGTCTAAACGTCATGTCGAAGGTTACTTTACTTGGCGCTTCATTTCCTATTTAGTACTTTCAATGGAAAACCCTCCACACATCACTAATATATTGCAGACGCCTTTGCAGCACAACCCGGCAAGAAATGTTTTTGTATCTGAGACGGTTGGTAGATTGGAGAAGCACCAAGCAGACTATCATTGAAATTAAAGGAGCATGCCTTTAACTTCTGTCATTTTTATGACTTAGTTTTGTATTCTTGCGTTTTGTTGCGTTGTGGTTCGGATACCGTGAAAAAAACAGACGAAATCTTTTTTTTTAGTCTGCAAAACTTGATATGCAAGCTGGAATAACTAAAGATGGAATGATGGAATGGAATGGAAAAGTAATGAGAAATGAAGACGACGATGATGGAAGGAATGACAGTTGCTTGAAAGTCATCAATACAAACACCATGGTGCAAATGAAATGGAATGTGTCTGAAGGAAACAATTGAGAGATCAATTTTCAAAATGACTCGCTTAGCCTTGAAACAGTTCCTTAAAAGAAGGCCCCCTAAGTGAAAGAGTTCCGCAAAAAAAGGCCCCCTAAGTGAAGACACTTGGGAAAACACATCTATAAAAATTGGGGGATACTCTAAAAAACAAACGTAATTGTATGTGAAGAAAATTTAAAAACGAAATGACTAAAAAACTTGCATTCTCCTCCGCTGCCGTGAGTGCAATAGGGTAAAAGCTGTAACAAAAGAAATCAATAAATGATATTCAGGGGGATAGCACGCAGTAACAAGGGAAACAACAATTTGTTAAATAAATTAAATTCTAAATTGAATCGACACGAATGAAAGGAGATATGTGATCGGGTTGATTATGCATCGGGCTTGCACAGGGCATAAGCTAAGCTACCACACACAACAACAACAACGCCTGCTCTTGATTACGAAGAAACAAAGATCGCATTAAAGAACGGACGTGAGTGATTAGTGTAGAATTTGAAAAAATAATGTCAAAATTTTTAAAAATAACTTAAGAAAATAACTTTAGAACAACGAGGCTTGCATGAGAGCAGACGACTGAATGCACGCGATTAGAACAAAAAAGGCGCCAAACAAGAGCTTCTGAGACCGCAACTTCACGCTTGATGACACCTCAATCAACAGCATCCTCACCCTCCTCTTCCTCATCATCTCCCTCCTCAATCAACAGCATCCTCACCCTCCTCTTCCTCATCATCTCCCTCCTCAATCAACAGCATCCTCACCCTCCTCTTCCTCATCATCTCCCTCCTCAATCTTCACCTCATTCATCTTCATCTTCCTCACACCAGCCTGCCGAAGGTTTGGAGGATTATACAGGTAGTTTATACTCCATCATTCGCTATATAGTTCCATCAACCAGCTATTCTTCTGAAGCGACACACCTCTCTCTTCAAATGTCCTCCCAACATTACCTTCCTCTACCCTCATTTCTTGCCCCTCTTTTAAACCATCAACCCCTCCCTCTTCAATACCTCCCCTTCCCTCTTTTTAACACCCACCTCTCTCTTTCTTTAACACCCCCCTTCCTCCCTCTTTTCAAACTTTACCCCCTCTCTCTTCAACACCTCCCCACCCCAATCATCCCTTTAACACTCCCCCCTCACCCATCCTCCCTTTAACACTCCCCCCTCACCCATCCTCCCTTTAACACTCCCCCCCTCACCCATCCTCCCTTTAACACTCCCCCCCTCACCCATCCTCCCTTTAACACTCCCCCCTCACCCATCCTCCCTTTAACACTCCCCCCTCACCCATCCTCCCTTTAACCCCCCCCTCACCCATCCTCCCTTTAACACTCCCCCCTCACCCATCCTCCTCCCCCCTCACCCATCCTCCCTTCAACACTCCCCCCTCACCCATCCTCCCTTTAACACTCCCCCCTCACCCATCCTCCCTTTAACACTCCCCCCCTCACCCATCCTCCCTTTAACAGCCCCCTCACCCATCCTCCCTTTAACACTCCCCCCCTCACCCATCCTCCTCCCCCCTCACCCATCCTCCCTGCTCCATTACGAAAGAGTCTAGACTGGCACATATGAAGCGGGTCGTCAAGTCAACAACTCTGTAGTAATTTAAATCATCATCATTATCATCACCATCACCATCACCATCATCATGACTACCTCGATACGACGCTACGGTTGCCTAGCACGAGCAAGGACATGGCAACCATTTGACTGAGAAGCAATGGAACTGCAACCTTTGTTTTGTTGTTGTTGTTGCAGATATGCACCTGTCCACGCTATAACGACCATTCATTTATCCATGCTACAACCATCTACCAATCAAAACCACAAACCACATATTCACCCATTAACCATCTATCAACCCACAACCCACTCACTCATATATCCACAAACCACCTACCCACCCACTCACTCACCCACTCAGCCATCTATTGACCAAGCACCACCTGCAGCCCATCCACTCCATCCCACCCACCATCCACTCCATCCCATCCTTCACCCACCTACTCACAAAGCATCCATCTATTGACCAAGCACCACAAATCCTCTTGCATCCACCATCATCAACCAATCAATCCTCTTGCCTCCACCATCTTGACCCTCTCCCACCTCACAATCTCACCATCCACCACCCCCCCCACCTTCCCCCCCACCTGAGCCCACCCAGGGGCGGTGTCTTTGAGAATCTCCATGACAACCAGTTTCAACTCTTCGTAACCAAGACGACTAGCCTCTTCATAATTCACCAGTCTTTGGTGATGATGATAATGATGGTGGTGATGATGATAATGATGGTGATGATAATGATGGTGATGATAATGATGGTGATGATAATGATGGTAATGATAATGATGGTGATGATAATGATGGTGATGATAATGATATTAATGATAATGTTAATGATAATGATGGTGTTAATAATGATGGTGATGATAATGATGGTGATGATAATGATGGTGATGATAATGATGGTGATGATAATGATGGTGATGATAATGATGGTGATGATAATGATGGTGATGATAATGATGGTGATGATAATGATGGTGATGATAATAATGGTGATAATAATGATGGTGATGATAATGATGGTGATGATAATGATGGTGATGATAATGATGGTGATGATAATGATGGTGATGATAATGATAGTGATGATAATGATAGTGATGATAATGATGGTGATGATAATGATGGTGATGATAATGATAGTGATGATAATGATGGTGATGATAATGATGGTGATGATAATGATGGTGATGATAATGGTGGTGATGATAATGATAGTGGTTGTGGTGATGATGATAGTAGTGATGATGATGGTGAGGGTTGTCATGATGGTAATGGTGATAGCGATGGTTGTGATGATGATGGTTGTGGAACTTTAGTATAAAAAGATTATCACACAATTACTGACCTCCCAACTGCTACTGATAACTCAGATGATAACTGCTGTTCAACCTGGTGGAGACGATGATGTTTATGAGATGGGATTGATGATGATAATGATGGTGATAGTGGCGATAATGATGGTAGTGAAAATAGTAATAATGATACTAGTAGTAGTTATGATGATAGTGGTAGTAGTAGTAATAATGATGTTGGTAGTAGTGATGATAATGATGTTGATAGTAGTAATGATTATGTAGGCGGTAGTGATGATGTTTTGGTGGTAGTGATATTGATATTAGTGGTAGTGATGATGATTTTGGTGATATTAAAGATAGTGGGGTAGTGATAATGCTGATATTAGTGGCAATTGATAATATAAGCCTCATCTAAATGATTCAACTTGACACCTGGTCAGCGATGGCTCTGAGAGAATGGGCAACCTCGGTCAGAGTCGTTACTGAGGGTGTCCCTGGGCCTGTGTGCGTGGGTCTCACATACATACATAAATACATACATGCATACATAAATACATACATACATACATAAATACATACATACATACATACACACACACACACACACACACACACACACACAAACACACACACACACACACACACACACACACACATACGAGATCTAAGGCCTTGAAGTTCCCTCTGGAGAGGAACGGCGGCTGGAGAAAGATGCTTTTTGTGGACCATGCTGTCGATGTCGTCAATGTCACCAACGTCCACGTACACACTCTCCTTCTTCATCTGGAGTTTCAAGTTCGGCTTTTGACTTTTCCTGCGCAGGATTGACTGGAACTTCTTGAGAGACTGCCTTCTTTTTGGTGATTCGATTTTATTGGACTCCGTCGAAGTGTCTTTGGGAGGGTCGACGACTCTGGCAGACAATGAATCCTTGTAGTTCCAGTTGAAGGGCACTTGGTTGATGGAAAGTTCAACAGGCTTGCTCACGCCGTCAATCAAGTCATTCTTTCTGCTGTTGCTCGTCTCGTTGGTGACAATATCAACTTTTTTTGATTTCTTTGGCAGCATGCTCTTCCACGACTTGCTGAAGAGTCCATATTCACTGCGGGGCAACACCAGGTGACGGACATCTTTGGTCGAGTGAGAAGAAGACATGCTTCCAGGTTTGGTGAAGCTCGCCAAGTTGTAGAAGAGCTTGGAAAGCTTCAGTTTACTGGAAACCTTGGCTTTGTGGTGCAGCTTCGACTGACTAACACCCACTTCAGTTTCGTCATCCTCCAGAATGACCAGCTTGTGATTCTGCCTGATGATGGTCTTGTGTCTGCTGCAGCCATCACTCAAACTGCTGATCCTCAACGTCTTCCTGCTGCCATCAGTCACATCGTCTGTGGAGGCATCCTTCGTGAAAGGTCTGAAGGAGATGAGCGAGGGAGGACAGGTGATGGGCACTAGACCCATGAAGTCCATCACCACCTCTCTCGTATACGTCTCGAACTCATTCTGGCTTGTCATTCGCGAATAAGATTCTATCGAGTCCCTGGCGTTCCCCTCCATTTTTACTTTAAATTTTAGAATCTAAAACTTAGATGTATCAATCGGATTTAACTCAAAAACTAGTTATTTTTATTTTCAATTCAAATGAAGCAGAAATAACGTCAAATGGATGTGTCGAAATCGAAACTTTAATTTATTTAACAAATTATAGTCGTCGTCTGAAATTTGTAGTTCTTGGATGTCGTAGTGATGCGCTTCCTTTGCTTCAAAACGTCTGAGTCAACAAAACAATATAGATTCATCCACACAGCTGTATATAAATAACATGGATCTGTTTTACATTTCTGCCGCAAACAAACTATAATATCGGTTACTCAATTCCTAAAAATGTCTTAAAAAAGTATAATTTTTGTAATATGGATCTTGAAAATTAAAAAGTATCATTTTATAAATTTATTTGCATAATGTTGAAAATAAACGGACTTTAAAAAGTATAATTTTGTAATATGGTTCTTGAAAATGAAAAAGTATCATTTTATAAAAAATGTTATATAATATGAACTTTTCACAATATACCTTTGAAAATTAAATTTTTATTTAAATATATATATAAAATTTAAGAGTAAAAGAACACTTGTATTTTTATTATGTATAAACAATAATTATTTATTTAACTTAAAATCAAACTCACAAAACAATCTTTAATATTAATAAAAAAGTAAGTGTATCATATTTGATTAACTTAATATATAGGATCAAACTTACAAAACAGTCTTAAAATACAAATAAAAAAGTAATTGTTTATAATTGAATAACTTAATATGCATGATCAAATTCATAAACAGTCTTTTAAAATAGTAATAAAAGTAATTTTTAAATATTCAATTAACTTAATATTTAAGATCAAACTCACTTATATCTTTCAAAATATTAATAAAAAGATCATTATTCTTATTTTTCTGCCTCCACATAAACTCTGCTAGATAGCTGTCCAGCAGACTTCTAGCAGCTCCTGCTTCTTTCTTATTCCTTCTTTTCAGCTTGTTCCACAAACTCTCGATAGTCTGTGTGTGGGCTCCAGTAGTAGGGTCAATAAAGTTAATGGAATGATTTACAATTCATGTGCCTATAACCCATTCCATCAATCTCTTCTATTCTGCTATATGAAGCCCACATGTCTGAAAGAATGATTGAGCCGGGAGCAATGCAGGCCTTGATGGCACCCAGCAGAGTGTCTGCAGTTCGATCCGGCACTGCATAGAGAAACACTTCTTTAGTCTCTCTGCATATCCCTCCAAAGACCCATTGCTGAGGAAGGATTCTGCCTTTGTGGTGCTTGCGACGAGAGATGAGGGTCTCGTCAATCTCGACGTGTAGACCTGGTCCCCCTATTATTGTTGGAGTTCTAACCATCCTCCAGATGCAGACTTCGCGGATGAAGTTCTTCCAGTCCACAGACGTCTTGCGACCAATGCCTATCTCATTAAGGCAAAACTTTATGGTACTTTGGTTGGTTGCCCAACTATAAAAAAGTAATATAATTTTCCAAAATTCCAAGTTGGAGTTCTCCAACCAAGTACCTTTGCGGAGGAAATTTTTTTGCCTGCACTGAGCTTACTGCAGCTCCACCTTTCTTGTGTTAGATTCATTTGATGATTATTTTGGCATAATCGAACTCTATGTAACACTCCGTGTCTCTGCAAAAACTTTATGGCCGTCTTCTTGTCAAAATTTGAAATAGTTTGAATATTCATTTTTTACTGCGTACTCAAGAATTAAGACTACAAACCAGTGTTATTTTCATAACGAAAACGAAAATTCTGAATAATCGTTACACGAAAACGAAAATAAAAACTTTAATTATTTTCAAAACGAAAACGAAAATAAAAACTTTAATTATTGTTAAAACGAAAATAAAAACTTTAATTATTGTTAAAACGAAAATAAAAACTATAATTAATTCCTAAACGAAACTGCTACAAACGAAAAAGTAAAAGTGTATCTAAGTAAAACTAAATAATTTTTTGTTCTTATTTTAATTATTCAATTTTTTAAGTCCGTTTATGGAAAGGTAAACATAATTGTCTAAAATCGTCTAACTAAAAATTTGATGCATTAAAATATAATAAGTCCGTTTATTTTCAACGTTATGCAAACAAATTTAAGGTATATTTTTTTCCAACCAATAGGAATTGAATGGGCGATATTTCAGTTGTTTGCGGCAGAAATGTAAAACAGATCCTAAAATATTCATATGATAGATTTTGAAGTGCAGATTTCAAATCAAATTACATTTTCCAAATATCTCAAATGGTTCAAAATTATTCAACTTTTAAACTCCCGAAATGTGAGCGTTTTGGCGATGAGTGTCATTTAATGTTGAAACTTGACAAGATCATGTATTTAAAAGCAAAAACTTAATTGTGATGCGCTTTACATTTAATAAAATGTTATACGTATGATTTGTATTTTTAAAATTACAAACGAGCACTTTTTTTCAATGAAGTTGATATCATTCAGAAGATTAGGAAATGTACTTTCAGAATTTATTTGCTAGATTTTAATTATATTTTTAAAAGTAGTTTAAAATTCAAAGTGAAAATTTTAAAGTTTATTTTCTCGTTTAATTAGTTGAGAAATAATTTTCTAGCGTTCGGTTTGAAGTAGCAAATTCAAATAAGATTTTAATGATATATCATTCATTTATATAAATTATATTTTGATTTGTGAATTTGAAAAATGAATAAGTAGGTGTCGATTCAAAAAGTCCAGATGACACAGCGTAAAGTTGACTTGATATGATATTCAGTTTTGAATATTGGTTTTTTAAGCTTAGTCAATAAAATGGTTAAACTTTCATTTAATTACAATTTGAATTTTATTTAAAAGCTAGAACCTATAATAAAAGAAATTTATTGTGCTGATTGCACATATTAACGAAATTCGTCACTTTTAGCCAGGGGCGGCGATCTGCGGAAAATCTTGTGGGGGTCCTCCCCAGGGTTGGAATCAAAGAACCGGTATCGACCAATACAGTATTAGCGATACTATTTAGTATTGTTTGCTGTATTGCTAATTCTTTTTGTATCAATTATTAATATTTGTATCGCCAAACATTAAACAAAAGTTTGATAAAAATAATTTTCTATTGCCACTATGAACGATTTGAAGAAAAACAGTAGCGATTTTAGTACCTTTTATTATTTTTCATCTATATAAATTCAATTAAAACTAGCCATCAACCCATCAAATAAATTTTATAAAATCTTGTTTTCCATTCATTTCTGAGTACAATAGTTTAAAAAAATTACAAATAGATTTAAATTTGCCAAAGTTATAAACAAATATACATTGGGAGATTTTTTTGGCCCACAGTGTATATCTAGATTCTAAATATACACTGTGGGCCATTTAGATAACATAAAATACCCTCTCTGCCTGTCTTCTTGCCCTCTTTCCACAGCTCGTTTACTCCAATTGCCAAAAAGACCCCTTCGAATGTCTGACCGACTAGCAAATTCTTCTGCTAGTCTTTTCAAATCCAGACTGTCAAGTACATCCTGATGTGCATGACAAACGGCCAGTGAATTCAAGCGAGGCTGTGTCATAGGTGCCTGCAACCAAGTCTTAAGACCCCGCAAAGCCCTAAAAGATCTTTCTGCAGTACATGACGTTATTGGACACACAAGCATCCATCTGATCAATCTTTCAACTTAAGGAAACAGTTTTCTGACTTCCGTGATCATAGCTTGAATTATTTGTGTGTTTGTGCAAAAGTTCTGTATTCATTCTGGTCTTTAAACATAGCTAACTGTGAACAAAGACCAGTTTCATTTAACTCACGATACTGCTTGCAAATATCATGGTTCACTTCACCAGTTAGCAGCATTGTCTCCAGCTGCAAGTAGGAACGCAAACCAGGAGAATCTCGATTGAACCTTTCTGTGAGTTGCATGATTGCAATGTCTATGACAGCGTAATATGCTGCTCGATAATGTTCCTCTGGTGTTGTTGCCACATAAGCTGGGCCCAGCCCACAATACTTTTGTGGCGGCTTTCGCACCCGAGGTACAGAATCGGCTCGAGATCATATGCCAAAACCATACTGTTGACATCTCTGAAAATGGCATTAAACTGTTAATCTAATCGTAGGCGACGCAGTTCTTGCACAACTGAATCAGTCGCTACAATCATTCTACTGACCGTGGCAATTGCTGATTGCAACGACTTGTTTAACTGTTCCAGAAGTGAAAACACCAAAACAACTCCTTGAGGGCCAGTGCAGTAGTGCCCCGTTGGAAAAATGTCTCAAGCCTTTCAGCTGTTTCATCAGCAGTACCAATGGAAGCAAATGATTCCAAGCTAACAAGTACCACTTCATTATGTTCAAGCACAGAAGACACTGTAGAAACTCTGGTCAGTCATCTTGTAGGACAAAGAAGTTTTATACTATACTTTTTATTCAGTGGCTCATCAGGAAAGTCAATTATAAGAGACACTAAATCATCACTAAACTGCTTCTTGACCTTCCCTGAACGATTGTAAAAAGCACCTAACTCTTGGACAAACTGAAGTGAATTGCTCAAAAAGGGAATTGCGGCAGCTGTGTCCTGGGAAAAAAATTTTACAGTGTGCAGAACAGTGGAAAAACAATGCAAGCGGATGCTCACTGCTGATAATAGCATGACAACCATTATATCGGCCCTTCATGTAACAGCGTAGTCATAAGCCTGAGCTCTTAGTTTTTTTATAGGTAGCATAATTCTGATCAGAAAATCTTTTACTACAGCAGATAATGTTTTTCCGATCGTATCTGGTGGCCTGAATAAACCAATAAACTGTTCATTAACATTCAGAGCTTCATAAAAAAAACGAGTACATATCAATTCCTGCTCTAACCCATTGCAATCTTGTGTGCCGTCAACCACAACACCTAACTGGCATGATTCGGCATCAACAGTGAACACTGTGTTTCTAACGATAGAATGAGCTAAAGGCTTCAGCATTTCATGTTGGCAGTTATGCGATATGAAACTTGTAGTTTGATTTAACCAAAACTTTTGTTAATGTTCGAAGCCTTTTGAAATTCATTAACCTTGGTTCATCTAAAAAATTAAAAGGGTCGATATTGAAGTAGACCTCAGAATCCCCCTATGAATATCGCCCATGCAAAATAAGTAGCACAATATGAATGATTTTTTAAATAAAAATGTAAATCTGTCTGCTTGCAAAAAGTGAACCGATATTTTCTGAAAAGCATTTTGAATGTCTACTTGCGAAAATTGAAAAAATATGTTATTGAATAAAAATTCTGTTTTATGCCATGGTTGACGAGTATGCTTGTATCAAGAAAGGAGTTGAGAAGTTATTGTATTTTTAAAACTGAGGATGGTCGATGTTAAGATGGACCCCAGCACCCATCTAGCATCGCTGCCCATACATACTCACAATGTATTACTGTATTTGCATTTTTTATCCCATGGTTGACGATTAGGCTCGTATCAAAATGAGAGTTGAGAAATGTGTATTTTTAAAAGAGTGAGAGGGTCCTTATAAAGGAGGACCCCAGAACCCCCTTAAGATTACCGCCTACGCCAAAGAGATAAAAAGAAAAGTAGATGAAGGAGTATTTAATTAAGCAAAGAATATTTTTAAGACACATACTCACAATGTATTACTGTATAAGCATTCATTTTTATGCCATGGTTGACGATTATGTTCATATCAAAATTTAAAAAATTAGATAAAAAGATTGGAAAAAAGTGGGGGGGTCCACATTGAGGTGGACCCTCCCACTAAAAAATCTTGGGGGGTCCTGACCCCAGGACCCCCCCAGGATCGCCGCCCATGCTTTTAGCTCATTTGCATATCGTTCGTGGCGGTTGCTAACTAGATGTGCATATTTAGAATTATAAATTGTTAACTTTTTGTTAAATAATCGATTAACTTTTGCTCAAAAGTAATGAATTTAATTCTGTACATCTCATGTGTGAGGAGTACAATGTTACACGCCTCTGAGACTTGGGCTGTCACCACAGAAACAATCAACCACCTTCAACGCAACGACCGGGCCATGATCCGTGCAACATCAAATCAAAAAATCTCATCAGTTCAGATGAGCTTCAAAAAATGATGGGGATATTGGTGCTGTACTGCAATCGAGAAGAATGAGGTGGTTTGGGCATGTGGAACGTGATGGTGGATGGATCAACAAGCTTGATTTAGTATTTAAACTATTTAGTTGAAAAGTGCTGTCTAGTTTTATTATTTATAATTTAGTGGTGTTAAACTGGAGATAGTTCGTATGAAAGATGTAAGGTTACTAGTAGCTTGGTTGAATGTGTTAGGTGAGATGAATTGAAGAAGTTGTTTTCATCAGCCTATTTATGGTAGGTTATGTTGAATAAATAAAGTCGACGAATTTAGATTTAGATTTATAGATGATAGTCTAGATATAATGGGATGCAGTCGATTCACCCCATAACCGATTCACCCCATAACCGATTCACCCCATAACCGATTCACCCCTTAACCGATTCACCCCATAACCGATTCACTCCTCAACCGATTCACTCTTTAAAATAGTTAAAAACGGACTTATTTTTTAAAATAAAATTTTAAATATAAAATAAAATTTTAAATATAAAATAAAATTTTGAATATAAAATAAAATTTTAAATATAAAATAAAATTTTGAATATAAAATAAAATTTTGAATATAAAATAAAATTTTGAATATAAAATAAAATTTTGAATATAAAATAAAATTTTAAATATAAAATAAAATTTTAAATATAAAATAAAATTTTAAATATAAAATAAAATTTTAAATATAAAATAAAATTTTAAATATAAAATAAAATTTTAAATATAAAATAAAATTTCAAATATAAAATAAAATTTTAAATATAAAATAAAATTTTAAATATAAAATAGAATTTTAAATATAAAATAGAATTTTAAATATAAAATAGAATTTTAAATATAAAATAGAACTTTAAATATAAAATAAAATTTTTAATATAAAATAAAATTTTTAATATAAAATAAAATTTTTAATATAAAATAAAATTTTTAATATAAAATAAAATTTCAAATATAAAATAAAATTTTAAATATAAAATAAAATTTCAAATATAAAATAATTTATTAAATTAAAAATACTTTATTAAAAAAAATGAAATATTAAATAAAAATAAATTATTAAACACAAAATAAAATACTAAATAAAAGGCATTCTTTTCAACCAATTCATTTTAGGGTTGTATTTTATGACAGCCTTGGGACAAAATGAACCTTAAGGAATGATTTTTTTAGAGTTAATTGAGGTTTTTAGAAAGTAAAAGTAAGCATACATTTATAATTTTTAACATGGGGCAGATCATGCAGTTGATTAGGAATTGATAAGGAAGTGAAGAAAAAACAGACTATTTTTAAAAAACATATAAAAATGGTGCTTTTTTCTCTTTCATATCTATTTTCTTTGCAATCATTTGACTTGAATTGTCCATCCTGCACATATCTCCCTTCTACTGAAATTATACATTTTTGCACATTTCCCAGTTTTTAGGTAATTCTTACCCGTATCTCACATCTCATGATAATTGTGAGAGAGGTTAATCTGAACTTTGAATTAGTTTGGTTCCAACCTTGTCGAAAACCTTGTTTATTTTTTCGAAAAAATAAAATTTCCGTTAAAAGTACACTAGCATACTAGAGGTCGGACATGGACGATTTTTCATTCCCGGTCCCTTCCCGTTCCCGAAATTTGTTTTCCCGTCCCGTCCCGTTCCCGATGGGACATCAGAATTTTGATTCCCGTCCCGTCCCGTTCCCGAAATTTTTTTTCCCGTCCCGTCCCATTACCGATGGGACATCAGAATTTTGATTCCCGTCCCGTCCCGTTTCCGAAATTTATTTCCCGTCCCGACCCGTTCCCGAAAGCTTTTTGTTTTTTTATTCATTTTTTCTGCCGTTTTCACGGGTCCCAAATTTGCTAGTTCTAACATTTCTTAAAATTTAGTATTTGAAAATCAGAGAATATTTCTTTTAATAAAATAAAAAAAACACGATTTAAATTTCAAATATTTATTGAAATGAAAGTATTGAAGTTAGTCATTGTTTTTGAGTAATTCAATCAAGTCTTTATTGCTTTTCACACGGGTTAAACCGTTAAGATTTCAGCTTTCAAATGAGATGATTTTGGGTCTGAAGTTAAACGACCACATATTGGAAAATTCCGTTTACAGAGAATATAACTTGCAGATATACTAAACAAAATTTTGGCTACTTCTTATAGTATTTTAAAATGCTCATTTTATTCCAATAAAATAAAACATCTTTATAATTTTCAATTTGTTTGGGACGTAATTGTGAATATTTGTACAATTCATCCTCTTCTGAATTTTTTTCTTCATTCCTTATTATTAATTTTTCAATAATGTTAGAAATATGTTTTTTGACAACATTTTTATTCTCCACAACTGCAAATATAAAATCATTCGTATAATTTGATAGTATAATAATTTTATTATAATTTTTACGTTATGAAAACAAACATAATAGGTCTAAATAACCATCATTTGTTTTTTTTCTCAACGGCACTGCAGCTTGGTCTGGCTGTAAAAAATAGAATTAAATTTTCTCTAATGAAAGTCTTGGTATTTATTTCTTTTCTATCCAAAAATTTTTTCCCATTATTCTTTCATACTGGCGATGCAACAGACATGCTGTCATATGAATAAGATCAATGGCATCTTTCCTTTTGCCGAAATGATCAACTGAGCAATCATTTGGAAATTAATCATTCAAATTCAAAGTATTAATTTATAAAACGAAAATAATATAACTGACCATTTTGATTTCATCTGAAAAGTTTTTATCATCATCCATTTGTTCTAATCTCCCTAATCTTTGGACTCATCATAACAACTTCAAATTTAGTGTTAGAGATTTTCGACATTGGCAATGGTGGCTTCGTTATACATTTCTATTGCATTTAATACTTATTTTAAGTACGGAGTATCGATGAAATAAAGATTTCCATACTTAGAAGTTTGCTGAAAAATCATTGTTAAAGAATCCAAAAACTGTTATTCCCGTTTTTCCCGTTCCCGATTTAAAAGTTGATTCCCGTTCCCGTCATTTCCCGTTCCCGATTTGAATTTTGATTCCCGTTCCCGTTCCCGTCCCGAAAACTTATTCCCGGTTCCCGACTTTTCCCGTCTCGAAATTAATTTTCATTCCCGTTCCCGGTCCGACCTCTATAGCATACTGAAAGTAAACAACGAATATATACTCTGCCATTAATGGAGACTTCGTTAACCTGGCTTCTATTCTTCCCATGAATCATAAATTGAAAATAACTCCAAAATAATTATTTATTTGACAAAAAACACAAAAATATTTTTTCTCTTAAAAACCAATTCATGATATTAAATTGTGATTATTCAATAACCAGTTATTCAATAAAAAATATATTATATAAAATATAAATATACTGGTATAAATATAAATATACTGGTATAAATATAAATATACTGGTATAAATATAAATATACTAGTATAAATATAAATATACTGGTAAAAATACAAATTTACTGGTATAAATATAAATATACTGGTATAAATATAAATATACTGGTATAAATATAAATATAATGGTATAAATATAAATATACTGGTATAAATATAAATATACTGGTATAAATATAAATATACTGCTATTAATATAAATATACTGGTATAAATATAAATATACTGGTATAAATATAAATATACTATTAAAACTATAAATATGCTATATAAAATATAAATATGCTATTACTATAATTATCAACCGCCACGAGCGATATGCAAATGAGCTAAAAGTGGCGAATTTCGTTAATATGTGCAATCAGCACAATAAATTGCTTTTATTTAAGGTTCTAGCTTTTAAATAAAATTCAAATTGTAATTAAATGAAAGTTTAACCATTTTTTCATCAAAAAAATTTAATAAAAAGTAAAATTTAATTAACTAAGCTTAAAAAACCAATATTTAAAACTGAATATCATATCAAGTCAACTTTACGCTGAGGCATCTGGACTTTTTGAATCGACACCTACTTGTTCATTTTTCAAATTCGCAAATCAAAATATAATGTATATAAATGAATGATATATCATTAAAATCGTATTTGAATTTCCTACTTCAAACCGAATGCTAGAAAATTATTTCTCAAATAATTAAACGAGAAAATAAACTTTAAATTTTTCACTTTGAATTTTAAACTACTTTTAATAATATAATTAAAATCTAGCAAATACATTCTGAAAGTAAATTTCCTACTCTTTAAAATGATATCAACTTCATTGAAAAAAAGTGCTCCTCCGTTTGTGGCTTTTAAAATACAAATCATAGTATAGCATTTTATTAAATGTAAAGGGCATCACAATTAAGTTTTTGCTTTTATATCATCTGTTGAATAGTTATCGCCGTTTAAATGCTAAATTCCTATATTATTTAAAAATTCATAGTTATTCTTGGTTGGTTTATTTTTTTAAGTTTGATTTATTTACATTCATTTTATTGGTTCTTATGATATTCATAGCTTAGAGTCCAAAATAATAAATTAAGCCATTTGAGCGTAACAACTTTACAAATGATAATTTTTTAAACTTTAAAATACAGTTGTATTCAAATGGAATTTTCTGGCCCAATCTGTCAGAAGCTTGGTCTCACATGTATTGATATTAAAAATAAAAGTTTGAAAAAAGTTGTTTTTATAAGCAATGGCCTAGTTCTAGAGTTAAAAAACTTTTTTTAAAAGGAACATATATATTGTCTTAGTTTAGCAGCTAGGCTACCTAAACTTTAGCTGAAGTTTTGGGATGCCTTAATGACAACTTCATTTATACAAACCAACTGGTTTTATACTCAAAGGTGTGAATTGTTGCTAAAAAGAGAATAAATCTTTAAAAAAAGAGAAAACTAGGATCATTCATGAATTTAGAATTTCTTCCTCCATCTTCAAAAATAAATGTGCGAAAAGTGTCTTTGAACACATTTTTATTTGGAAATTGTTCAAAAACAATACCATTAACTTTTCAATCCAAAAAGGAAGAATTATTCACTCTCGCTTTTCATTGTTAATACAATTTAGTTTTATTTAAATATTTATCATTCATTAAATATTTTTCATTCTCACTTTTTATTGTTTATACAAATTTCGTTGTTTTATTGAAATTATTATCATTCTTTTAATATTATTCATTTTCGCTTTTTATTGTTAATACAGTTTTTTTTATATTAAAAAAAGTAGAATTTCGTTTTCTATTCCAACATAAAGTTTATGTGCTTTTAAAGATTTATTTATTTTGGTGGAAAATAAACGGTTTAAAATCTTTTATTTTATTATGAATTAATTTTGTTAAAATACTACTTCGTTTTTTTAAATACATGATCTTGTCAAGTTTCAACATTAAATGACACTCATCAAAAAAGTTATAATGATATAACGTCGCGACGTCGTCCCGTCAAACTCTTATGTATTTTTTTGGCTTAAGCGGGGAAAATAATTCGCCAAAACGCTCACTTTTCGGGAGTTAAAAAATTGAATAACTTTTGAACCATTTGAGATATTTGGAAAATGAAAACTGATTTGAAATCTGCACTTCAAAATCTATCATAGGAATATTTTATTTTTTAAATTAATAAATTTTGAAAATTTCGTGGCGGTTGCTAACTATAATATAAATACAAATATACTATTGAGGGGTCGATCGGTGAAGGGATGAATCGACTGCAACTCCAGAAATATAACTGCACTTTTTCATAAAACTTTCTGAAGATAATTCATTTTGATCGTATTTTGTCCAAGCTTCTTCCAGTTTCGCTTGGATTGATTTGGCGGTCTGACTTTGCCGCCACCTCAGCAACCTTTCCTTTACCATTTGGCACTGCCTGTGACAGCCTTTGCTTCGTAATAAATTAAATTTATTACAATATAAAATTCTAAATTAGATTTTTTAGCTCTGCGGTTAAGGCGAACGTGCCATCCCTCGAGGTCGTTGTTGGTGCGCACTGAACGGCGGTACACAGACCAACTGTCAACGGTCCAGATGTGGCTATTCAACCAGGTCTCGCGGAAGAATGAAAAAAACCTTTCCAGTCTCTCATTGGTGTTGCCTTCACACACTTCTTCGAAGGCTGCTCCAATGTGACTGGCCAGCAAAAGAGACAGAGCAAAAACCTTACGAATAAGATTATATACCCTGTCCCTTTCCATATACGAGGTCACAAGCTCTTGCACTTTCCGCCAAAGTGCCTGCTTTAAGTGAAAAGCACCACCCTTGATCTCCTTGTCAGGGAAGACCTGTATTGCTCTCCACAGGCTCCCTTCAAAGTCGATGACAATGGTTCTCAATTTAATTTCAATTGAGAGGGGTTGTCTTACTTTCTCCAAAACCTGAATTGATAGTAAAACTTAATTATAACAATTTACTTCATAAATTAATTTAAATAGCATAATCTTTTATTGTAGAAGACTGTCACATATACCTTCTTGTAATTCTTCTGCCTTTTGCCCGTCATGATAACAAAACAGAAAGGCAACTGTTTAAAGTTGTCTTCATATCTTCAATGAATAAAAGTAATGATTTTAAATCTATAAAATATTTTTAAAAAATGTAATTAATAAATAGAAACGACAATAATGTCAAAATTATCAAAATAGTTTATATAAATTGTATAAATAGAATAGAAAACAGATGAATTCATTCATTTGGTACCTCAAAAACGCATGAATAGAAAAGAGTTGGTGATTGGCGATTTCACCACTTTAAAAGTCCCGTCCATATACCAAGTGTAAGCTTTGGATAAACGGTCCAGCTGACTTTCGGTGGCAAATATAGCGTGATGGCGATTGCCATCAGAAACGGTTCCTCTAAAGAACGTTTCGTTAATTGTATTGTTGAGATGTACTTCATCAACCTGAAATATATTCATAATGTAACATAAAGTTGTTGAATAATAAAATAATTATACGTGCGAACTCATTTTTATCTCAAAATCTGTAGAGTCAGGATTTGTTGGCCTCATAGCCGCCCGACTTCTATTTGCTATTCGGCACAAGTTAACTTCACATATTTTATATTATATAATATATTTCATATAATTTTTTATTGAATAATTATTCTTTTATTTAATAATTATTTTTTTATTGAATGATTATTTTTTTATTTAATAATTATTTTTTTTATGAATAATTATTTTTTTATTTTATCATTTATTTAATAATTTTTTACTTACTTTTTTTTTTAAAGAATTATCTATTCATTTTATAATTATCTTTTTATTTTATAATTTTTGGAATATTTTATAATTTTTATTATATTTTTTAAATATTTTATATTTTTTTAATATTTTATAATTTTTAATATTTTATAATTTTAAATATATAGTTTAAATATATATTTTCAATATATATTTTTAATATATATTTTTAATATATATTTTTAATATATATTTTTAATATATATTTTTAATTTATATTTTTAATATATATTTTTAATATATATTTTTAATTTATATTTTTAATATATATTTTCAATATATATTTTTAATATATATTTTTAATATATATTTTTAATATATATTTTTAATATGTATTTTTAATATATTTTTTTTATATATATTTTTTTTATTTTATAATTTTAAATATATTTTTTTAGATATATTTTATAACTATAAAAAATAATTTTCCATTTATTATATCTTTTAAAAAAATTTATTTATTCATTTTATAATTTTTTCATAATTTTTCATTTGAATGAAAAAAGTATAGTTTTTTTATATTTTTCATTATTTAAAAAATAATAATTTATTATTTTATTTTAGCAAAATACCTATAAAAAATAAAGTCCGTTTTTAACTATTTTAAGGGATGAATCAATATATGTAAATATGCAATATATGTAAATATGCAATATATGTAAATATGCAATATATGTAAATATGCAATATATGTAAATATGCAATATATGTAAATATGCAATATATGTAAATATGCAATATATGTAAATATGCAATATATGTAAATATGCAATATATGTAAATATGCAATATATGTAAATATGCAATATATGTAAATATGCAATATATGTAAATATGCAATATATGTAAATATGCAATATATGTAAATATGCAATATATGTAAATATGCAATATATGTAAATATGCAATATATGTAAATATGCAATATATGTAAATATGCAATATATGTAATTATGCAATATATGTAAATATGCAATATATGTAAATATGCAATATATGTAAATATGCAATATATGTAAATATGCAATATATGTAAGTATTCAATATATGTAAATATGCAATATATGTAAATATGCAATATATGTAAATATGCAATATATGTAAATATGCAATATATGTAAATATGCAATAAGTGTCCATTTTTTGTGTAAAAGGACCTTAAAGATTAAGTTAACTTTAGTCCATATATTTTATTGATATTTATTAATATTTTATTTGTCGTCTATGCTACATGTTCTTTGCTTATGTTAATGTATCGAGTCTCATTTAAATGGATCCCAAGAAACTTATGATCAACAAATTTTACAAATTTAAAAAATCTGAGATAAGTTAATGCGAATAATACTACAAACAATAGTTATTTCAACCTCAGAAAAATTTATGAAATTACTTACTCTAAAATTTATATTTATATTAACTCTTGGGTTGCTTGAAAAATCAATAAAAATCATAAAATGTGTCATTCTTTTTAGGAATAAATATTTATACAAAAAAATGTAATCATGAAATGCTTAATATTTCTTAAATAATTAAAAGATCGGGTAATCCATTAGATTCTAATGATTAGATCAGTAAACATAAAAGATCAGTAAACATGTACCTGACTAATCCTCATTGATTGACCTCCTAAATGACCCAGTTTGTAAGTAATTTGCCGTGTAAACATTGCATCTAAAATTAGATTTAACATTTTAAGTTCATTAAATTTAATAGTGTTAAAAATTTACTCCAGTTTTGATTTTTAAAGCGTGTTTGATAGCAAACTACGGAATTTATTTATCCATTTTTATATATAAAAGTGGGCCAAAAAAAGACGCCACTGTATATTCGTATATAACTTTGACAAATGTAAATTGATTTTCAAATTTCTTGCTCTTTGACTTAGAAATGAATGGGGAACATGAGTTATAAATATTTATTTCGACCCTTCGATGTGCAGTGTCACTGCCAAGTGAAATGGAAGAAAAAATTGAAGACTTATAGTAAAAATGATAAATACAGAAAAAAAGATACATTTTTAAGTGTCTTACACGATTTTTTTGCTCTTTTCACACTTGTTTCAGCTTCACTAAAGGGTAAAGGTAAAACCATAGATATCCTACAAACAACAAGTTGTATATATATGGCAGAAGCGGCGATCTGCTGCAAATCTTGGGGGTGTCCTAACCAGCATGGACGATTCTGGGGGGACGTCCTGGGATCCACTTTAAAAACATTTTAACTTCTGTTTTTATACGAATACTCAAGTAAGCATTGAAGGTTTATTTTAGACAGCTATAACTATAACTACATACTCACAATTTATTAATATTAAAAAATTCTGTTTTATGCCATGTTTGACGATTATTTTTGCATCAAAATAAGAGTTTTAAAATGTTTTTATTATAAAAAGGGGGGTTTCTGGACACCCCAGGATCACCGCCCATGGTAAATGGGTAAGTCGAAAAAAAAGTTGAAAAAAAGTAGATCTGTGGTCATGGCTCTTTAGTCCGTAATGTATAATATGTTCTGTAAATAGATTGTCACTAAAAGCTTTTGGGTTAACACCTCTTGATTCGATATTTTATTTTAATAAAGTGAGATATTTCTATCTAGACGGAATCATTGTCGTCGACCCACGACACCCCTGAGGCGCTGGCCAGGAAGGCGTCGTTGAATCGACTAGTGCCATCTGTAGAGGTGACCGAGACACTCGTCGAGCCCCTTTTCGGACTCAAGTGAGACGGAAGGGACATGCATTTGGGTTTTTCCGCCATTGAGACCATCTCTCCATGTTCAAAGACACTATCATCTCCGCTTTGAAAATCTGATGGAGTGGTCATAGACATGTGGATTAACTCATTAATGAACATTAGACATGTTTACATATTTATTGAATATTAAAATGATTAAATAATCCATGAATATTTAAATCGTCATCAAAAACAATACTTTGCCACCAAAACGCCCCTCCCATCCTCACTACCTGTAAAGCTCCACATCTCCTCCTCGCCACTATATCCCGGTCCACTCTGCACAATGTAGCTGCCGTCGAGGTTCTCGCGGTAGGAGTCGAGTTCGGTGATGCTGAAGCTCGCCTCGTCCTCCGCAGCCGCCTCGTTCTTCACCCTCAGCAACTTGTACTCGCTGCCTTTCCTCTTCACTATTATCACATCCTCTGGGGTGTCAGAATTTTTTTGCTTAATAATTGTGCAAGATAATTAACACCGTTATTTTGGAGTCAATTATGAAATTTTCAAAGTAATGTTATAAAGACAGAGTTATCACAGAAAAAACCACTGTTTTCAAATATGCAAAAGACTCACGAGTTATAATGGGCGTCCTCTCAATGTTGTCTGAAGGGGAGCGTGGGTCGTGCAGGCGTTGCACCGGCCTAGCCAGTTCAATGGGGGTGCGGGTGATTTCCTCCGAGGGTGAGCAAGGGTCAAACGAGGAGATTCCTGAGTGCACCACCTCCTCCTTTGATTCTCTGTTTTAATATTTTGTTATTTGAAAAAGAAAATGTTAAAATTTAATTTATACATTATGAAAACCAACATGACTGGACGAGGCGACATGGGTTCAGCTTCCATACTGTCTTTTTCTGTAAAATTGTAAATTACATTTCACATTGCTAGGCCTCCCCCCAATCCGCAAAATCCACATCCCTCAATTCTCCTTACCAGCCTGACTGAAGTTCTACTTCAACTTACCGATCAACCTGTTGCGGATGATCTGGCTGGGCTGCACCACCACTGGCGTGTTCTTGAGTGCCAGGGGGGTTCGACAGGCAGACATAAGGGTCGAGGATGCATACTCCATGCCAGAAGACGGAGGTGGTTGAGGCTTAGCGGACTGGTTCGCTTGTTCCTGGAAGAACCTTGACATGTCCTCGCTGATTCTCAGTTCACGAGAGACGCCATTAACGGCCTCAGCGTCGTTCGAAGCGATGAAGAGGTCGGAATCATTGTCGTCGACCCACGACACCCCTGAGGCGCTGGCCAGGAAGGCGTCGTTGAATCGACTAGTGCCATCTGCAGAGGTGACCGAGACACTCGTCGAGCCCCTTTTCGGACTCAAGTGAGACGGAAGGGACATGCATTTGGGTTTTTCCGCCATTGAGACCATCTCTCCATGTTCAAAGACACTATCATCTCCGCTTTGAAAATCTGATGGAGTGGTCATAGACATGTGGATTAACTCATTAATGAACATTAGACATGTTTACATATTTATTGAATATTAAAATGATTAAATAATCCATGAATATTTAAATCGTCATCAAAAACAATACTTTGCCACCAAAACGCCCCTCCCATCCTCACTACCTGTAAAGTTCCACACCTCCTCCTCGCCACTATATCCCGGTCCACTCTGCACAATGTAGCTGCCGTCGAGGTTCTCGCGGTAGGAGTCGAGTTCGGTGATGCTGAAGCTCGCCTCGTCCTCCGCAGCCGCCTCGTTCTTCACCCTCAGCAACTTGTACTCGCTGCCTTTCCTCTTCACTATTATCTCATCCTCTGGGGTGTCAGAATTTTTTTGGTTAATAATTGTGCAAGATAATTAACACCGTTATTTTGGAGTCAATTATGAAATTTTCAAAGTAATGTTATAAACACAGAGTTATCACAGAAAAAATCACTGTTTTCAAATATGCAATAGACTCACGAGTTATAATGGGCGTCCTCTCAATGTTGTCTGAAGGGGAGCGTGGGTCGTGCAGGCGTTGCACCGGCCCAGCCAGTTCAATGGGGGTGCGGGTGATTTCCTCGGAGGGTGAGCAAGGGTCAAACGAGGAGATTCCTGAGTGCACCACCTCCTCCTTTGATTCTCTGTTTTAATATTTTGTTATTTGAAAAAGAAAATGTTAAAATTTAATTTATACATTATGAAAACCAACATGACTGGACGAGGCGACATGGGTTCAGCTTCCATACTGTCTTTTTCTGTAAAATTGTAAATTACATTTCCCATTGCTAGGCCTATGAAGAATTTAGCATGAAGTTATTATTTAACGAATTGTATAAATTAGAAGTAAATTAAATATTAAAAATGCTAGTTAAATGGTGACCAGCCTTTATATTATAAAGGCTGGTCACCATTTAACTAGCATTTTTAATTTTCATTTTAACGAGTATTTTCATTAAGTTGTTTTTCTTCAAAAAGGCGTTCATTATAAAGTTTATAATGAACGCCTATGAAGAATTTAGCATGAAGTTATTATTTAACGAATTGTATAAATTAGAAGTAAATTAAATATTAAAAATGCTAGTTAAATGGTGACCAACCTTTATAATGAACGCCTTTTTGAAGAAAAACAACTTAATGAAAATACTCGTTTAAATGAAAATTGAATTTTTCGTCCTAGAAAACTATTTATTAAAAATGATATTAATTCTCACACAAAAGACAAATTTATTAGCAAATTTAAAGAGGGAAGTAGCAGGTTTGAATTTGTAGGGATGGCCAAGTGAATTTTTAATAATGTTACTAAAATGGGCGCATACTAAACTAAAAACAAAATATTAGAATTTAATGTTACAGATTTCAAAAATTGAATTTATAATACTTAAATGAAGAAAATGTTTGATTTTGTTTAAAATGAAGGGGTCACGTTTGTGTCAAACTGCCAAGTGGCCACAGGCATCAATAAAATTATTTCTCAATTTTATTTGACTAAAAATTTTAGTCTAAAATGTACGACATTGAAATGTCAATTTACACCCTCACAGCCCATCTGCAACTCATACACCACGCTGTGCTTTCTAATAAAACTGAATATTAATTTAAAAGCGCATTTTAACTCGGCTGCCGGCTGGACGACGGCAGCCATTTTGACGCGATGATTGGCAAAATAAATATTGAGACGAGAAATTCAAATCCAAGTCTTAGCCAAAGATTCGATAAGACGATGATAAAGTAAACCGACAGTGCTGGATTAAAAGTATGTACAGTTAAAACAAAACTTTATACACAGTCAAATGAACGGTGACGTCAGAACGAGAAAGAAGTGGGAAGGTGAGAGGCGAAATAAAATGGCTAGTTATGTAAATTCTCTGATTTTAATTAATGTAATTATTTAATTAGATTAGTTATTAAAAGTATCACTCTTTCTTGAATCGAAGGTATTTACATCTAGATGGGAGGTGTCAAATCATGGAGGTAAGGAGAAAGCCTAGAAGCTATGCTGAGAAGCCCTTAGATGAAGATGATGATTCTGGTGGTGATGATGATGATGAGAACGATGAAGATAAAATCCAATTAAAACTAACATATATATATTTATTTATTAGTAATAGTGAATGAGCTTCTGTTTAAACTAAATGATTCAATTAAAGCTTGAGTACTAAGTGGAAAAGATCATTTTACGTTGCAATAAGTTTTAAAAAAGAGAAAAACTTTCTAATAATGATAAAGGTAGACCAAAAATGTTGAAACTTCTTATTTAAGAGATGCACTAATTCTGATGATGCTTATGTACATGGCTGTTTTGATGCCTTTCAGGATATAAATAGGGTTTAAGCGTTTCATGATTTAGGGAGAGACGTGGCCCAGAGCTGCCGATGAATGAAGTCGTCTTTGAATGATAAGGCAAATGAATTGAGGTCAATTAGGATTAATGCAATAATTAGATGAACAATATAATAACATCTCAGAAAGGTCAGGAATAATTCAATTGAACGCAAAACTATCATATGCAGTCATCAGAAACAACACATAACACACCCGAACCTTCCCCCCATCCCCTCACCCCACACACACATAACACACCTGACTCGACCCGACCCCCCTCACCCCACACACACATAACACACCTGACTCGACCCGACCCCCCTCACCCCACACAAACCTGGCTTTTTGGAATACAAAGGATAGAAGCATCATTGGAACGCCTCAAGAGGCAGACGACGACAATGCAGACGCCTCCTCACCCAACACACCGTTTCGCGACATCAGCGAGGGACTGCCGCTACTGCTCCCGGCGGCTCCGTTGGAAAGAGCGGCGTTGGCGGCAGTGGTGCACACCTGACTCATGAAGTCCCACACGATGATGGTGTCGTCGTGGCTGCTGCTGACGATCTGGAACTCGTCGAATTGTAGTCGAAACACCCTGCCCGTGTGCTCCTGTTGTGTGGTTGTGGTGTGTGTTTTGTATTGTGTAGTGGTAGTGTGGTTTGGTAATTTTGTGTGGTGGTAGTGTGCTTTGCATTGTGTTGTGGTAGTGTCGTTTGGTAATGTTGTGGTGGTATGAATTAGATGGTAGTGTTCTGATACTTGAGAAAAAATATAATGTTTTTGAATAACAACAGTTTTGTTAAAATATTTATTCTTAGTATAAACAACCACAAAAACAACAGAAGAGTCAACAGAGATAGAATACAAGGACTTAAGTAAAATACAGATACCACCATATGAAGAGTGTCGAGGGGAAAGAGGGTTAGTTGGAGGTCGAGCAAGTTCAACAAAGGAAAAACCAGTAGGAGTAGAAGCAATAACTGAGGGTGATGAAGCAGATTCATGCAATATATGTAAATATGCAATATATGTAAATATGCAATATATGTAAATATGCAATATATGTAAATATGCAATATATTTAAATATGCAATATATGTAAATAAAATCAATAAATAAAATCACTAAATAAAATCAATCAATAAAATCACTAAATAAATTCAATCAATAAAATCACTAAATAAAATCAATAAATAAAATCAATAAATAAAATCAATAAATAAAATCAATAAGTAAAATCAATAAATAAAATCAATAAATAAAATCAATAAATAAAATCAATAAATAAAATCAATAAATAAAATCAATAAATAAAATCAATAAATAAAATCAATAAATAAAATCAATAAATAAAATCAATAAATAAAATCAATAAATAAATAAAATCAATAAATAAAATCAATAAATAAAATCAATAAATAAAATCAATAAATAAAATCAATAAATAAAATCAATAAATAAAATCAATAAATAAATAAAATCAATAAATAAAATCAATAAATAAATAAAATCAATAAATAAAATCAATAAATAAAATCAAGAAATAAAATCAAGAAATAAAATCAAGAAATAAAATCAAGAAATAAAATCAATAAATAAAATCGATAAATAAAATCGATGAATAAAATCAATAAATAAAATCAATAAATAAAATCAATAAATAAAATCAATAAATAAAATCAATAAATAAAATCAATAAATAAAATCAATAAATAAAATCAATAAATAAAATCAATAAATAAAATCAATAAATAAAATCAATAAATAAAATCAATAAATAAAATCAATAAATAAAATCAATAAATAAAATCAATAAATAAAATCAATAAATAAAATCAATAAATAAAATCAATAAATAAAATCAATAAATAAAATCAATAAATAAAATCAATAAATAAAATCAATAAATAAAATCAATAAATAAAATCAATAAATAAAATCAATAAATAAAATCAATAAATAAAATCAATAAATAAAATCAATAAATAAAATCAATAAATAAAATCAATAAATAAAATCAATAAATAAAATCAATAAATAAAATCAATAAATAAAATCAATAAATAAAATCAATAAATAAAATCAATAAATAAAATCAATAAATAAAATCAATAAATAAAATCAATAAATAAAATCAATAAATAAAATCAATAAATAAAATCAATAAATAAAATCAATAAATAAAATCAATAAATAAAATCAATAAATAAAATCAATAAATAAAATCAATAAATAAAATCAATAAATAAAATCAATAAATAAAATCAATAAATAAAATCAATAAATAAAATCAATAAATAAAATCAATAAATAAAATCAATAAATAAAATCAATAAATAAAATCAATAAATAAAATCAATAAATAAAATCAATAAATAAAATCAATAAATAAAATCAATAAATAAAATCAATAAATAAATAAAATCAATAAATAAAATCAATAAATAAAATCAATAAATAAAATCAATAAATAAAATCAATAAATAAAATCAATAAATAAAATCAATAAATAAATAAAATCAATAAATAAAATCAATAAATAAATAAAATCAATAAATAAAATCAATAAATAAAATCAAGAAATAAAATCAAGAAATAAAATCAAGAAATAAAATCAAGAAATAAAATCAATAAATAAAATCGATAAATAAAATCGATGAATAAAATCAATAAATAAAATCAATAAATAAAATCAATAAATAAAATCAATAAATAAAATCAATAAATAAAATCAATAAATAAAATCAATAAATAAAATCAATAAATAAAATCAATAAATAAAATCAATAAATAAAATCAATAAATAAAATCAATAAATAAAATCAATAAATAAAATCAATAAATAAAATCAATAAATAAAATCAATAAATAAAATCAATAAATAAAATCAATAAATAAAATCAATAAATAAAATCAATAAATAAAATCAATAAATAAAATCGATAAATAAAATCGATGAATAAAATCAATAAATAAAATCAATAAATAAAATCAATAAATAAAATCAATAAATAAAATCAATAAATAAAATCAATAAATAAAATCAATAAATAAAATCAATAAATAAAATCAATAAATAAAATCAATAAATAAAATCAATAAATAAAATCAATAAATAAAATCAATAAATAAAATCAATAAATAAAATCAATAAATAAAATCAATAAATAAAATCAATAAATAAAATCAATAAATAAAATCAATAAATAAAATCAATAAATAAAATCAATAAATAAAATCAATAAATAAAATCAATAAATAAAATCAATAAATAAAATCAATAAATAAAATCAATAAATAAAATCAATAAATAAAATCAATAAATAAAATCAATAAATAAAATCAATAAATAAAATCAATAAATAAAATCAATAAATAAAATCAATAAATAAAATCAATAAATAAAATCAATAAATAAAATCAATAAATAAAATCAATAAATAAAATCAATAAATAAAATCAATAAATAAAATCAATAAATAAAATCAATAAATAAAATCAATAAATAAAATCAATAAATAAAATCAATAAATAAAATCAATAAATAAAATCAATAAATAAAATCAATAAATAAAATCAATAAATAAAATCAATAAATAAAATCAATAAATAAAATCAATAAATAAAATCAATAAATAAAATCAATAAATAAAATCAATAAATAAAATCAATAAATAAAATCAATAAATAAAATCAATAAATAAAATCAATAAATAAAATCAATAAATAAAATCAATAAATAAAATCAATAAATAAAATCAATAAATAAAATCAATAAATAAAATCAATAAATAAAATCAATAAATAAAATCAATAAATAAAATCAATAAATAAAATCAATAAATAAAATCAATAAATAAAATCAATAAATAAAATCAATAAATAAAATCAATAAATAAAATCAATAAATAAAATCAATAAATAAAATCAATAAATAAAATCAATAAATAAAATCAATAAATAAAATCAATAAATAAAATCAATAAATAAAATCAATAAATAAAATCAATAAATAAAATCAATAAATAAAATCAATAAATAAAATCAATAAATAAAATCAATAAATAAAATCAATAAATAAAATCAATAAATAAAATCAATAAATAAAATCAATAAATAAAATCAATAAATAAAATCAATAAATAAAATCAATAAATAAAATCAATAAATAAAATCAATAAATAAAATCAATAAATAAAATCAATAAATAAAATCAATAAATAAAATCAATAAATAAATAAAATCAATAAATAAAATCAATAAATAAAATCAATAAATAAAATCAATAAATAAAATCAATAAATAAAATCAATAAATAAAATCAATAAATAAATAAAATCAATAAATAAAATCAATAAATAAATAAAATCAATAAATAAAATCAATAAATAAAATCAAGAAATAAAATCAAGAAATAAAATCAAGAAATAAAATCAAGAAATAAAATCAATAAATAAAATCGATAAATAAAATCGATGAATAAAATCAATAAATAAAATCAATAAATAAAATCAATAAATAAAATCAATAAATAAAATCAATAAATAAAATCAATAAATAAAATCAATAAATAAAATCAATAAATAAAATCAATAAATAAAATCAATAAATAAAATCAATAAATAAAATCAATAAATAAAATCAATAAATAAAATCAATAAATAAAATCAATAAATAAAATCAATAAATAAAATCAATAAATAAAATCAATAAATAAAATCAAGAAATAAAATCAAGAAATAAAATCAATAAATAAAATCGATAAATAAAATCGATGAATAAAATCAATAAATAAAATCAATAAATAAAATCAATAAATAAAATCAATAAATAAAATCAATAAATAAAATCAATAAATAAAATCAATAAATAAAATCAATAAATAAAATCAATAAATAAAATCAATAAATAAAATCAATAAATAAAATCAATAAATAAAATCAATAAATAAAATCAATAAATAAAATCAATAAATAAAATCAATAAATAAAATCAATAAATAAAATCAATAAATAAAATCAATAAATAAAATCAATAAATAAAATCAATAAATAAAATCAATAAATAAAATCAATAAATAAAATCAATAAATAAAATCAATAAATAAAATCAATAAATAAAATCAATAAATAAAATCAATAAATAAAATCAATAAATAAAATCAATAAATAAAATCAATAAATAAAATCAATAAATAAAATCAATAAATAAAATCAATAAATAAAATCAATAAATAAAATCAATAAATAAAATCAATAAATAAAATCAATAAATAAAATCAATAAATAAAATCAATAAATAAAATCAATAAATAAAATCAATAAATAAAATCAATAAATAAAATCAATAAATAAAATCAATAAATAAAATCAATAAATAAAATCAATAAATAAAATCAATAAATAAAATCAATAAATAAAATCAATAAATAAAATCAATAAATAAAATCAATAAATAAAATCAATAAATAAAATCAATAAATAAAATCAATAAATAAAATCAATAAATAAAATCAATAAATAAAATCAATAAATAAAATCAATAAATAAAATCAATAAATAAAATCAATAAATAAAATCAATAAATAAATAAAATCAATAAATAAAATCAATAAATAAAATCAATAAATAAAATCAATAAATAAAATCAATAAATAAAATCAATAAATAAAATCAATAAATAAATAAAATCAATAAATAAAATCAATAAATAAATAAAATCAATAAATAAAATCAATAAATAAAATCAAGAAATAAAATCAAGAAATAAAATCAAGAAATAAAATCAAGAAATAAAATCAATAAATAAAATCGATAAATAAAATCGATGAATAAAATCAATAAATAAAATCAATAAATAAAATCAATAAATAAAATCAATAAATAAAATCAATAAATAAAATCAATAAATAAAATCAATAAATAAAATCAATAAATAAAATCAATAAATAAAATCAATAAATAAAATCAATAAATAAAATCAATAAATAAAATCAATAAATAAAATCAATAAATAAAATCAATAAATAAAATCAATAAATAAAATCAATAAATAAAATCAATAAATAAAATCAATAAATAAAATCAATAAATAAAATCAATAAATAAAATCAATAAATAAAATCAATAAATAAAATCAATAAATAAAATCAATAAATAAAATCAATAAATAAAATCAATAAATAAAATCAATAAATAAAATCAATAAATAAATAAAATCAATAAATAAAATCAATAAATAAAATCAATAAATAAAATCAATAAATAAAATCAATAAATAAAATCAATAAATAAAATCAATAAATAAAATCAATAAATAAAATCAATAAATAAAATCAATAAATAAAATCAATAAATAAAATCAATAAATAAAATCAATAAATAAAATCAATAAATAAAATCAATAAATAAAATCAATAAATAAAATCAATAAATAAAATCAATAAATAAAATCAATAAATAAAATCAATAAATAAAATCAATAAATAAAATCAATAAATAAAATCAATAAATAAAATCAATAAATAAAATCAATAAATAAAATCAATAAATAAAATCAATAAATAAAATCAATAAATAAAATCAATAAATAAAATCAATAAATAAAATCAATAAATAAAATCAATAAATAAAATCAATAAATAAAATCAATAAATAAAATCAATAAATAAAATCAATAAATAAAATCAATAAATAAAATCAATAAATAAAATCAATAAATAAAATCAATAAATAAAATCAATAAATAAAATCAATAAATAAAATCAATAAATAAAATCAATAAATAAAATCAATAAATAAAATCAATAAATAAAATCAATAAATAAAATCAATAAATAAAATCAATAAATAAAATCAATAAATAAAATCAATAAATAAAATCAATAAATAAAATCAATAAATAAAATCAATAAATAAAATCAATAAATAAAATCAATAAATAAAATCAATAAATAAAATCAATAAATAAAATCAATAAATAAAATCAATAAATAAAATCAATAAATAAAATCAATAAATAAAATCAATAAATAAAATCAATAAATAAAATCAATAAATAAAATCAATAAATAAAATCAATAAATAAAATCAATAAATAAAATCAATAAATTATTTATAATAAATATCAAATTAACATCATCTTTTAAGTAATGTCATTTTCAGTGAAGATCTCAAGTATTCTTACGTGAAGCTGGGTTGCCAGCATTCCGGCGTGTACATACCAAAGGGTAATGGCCACCGGAAAATTCTCAAGTAAGTGAATGCTTGAACCTACAAAATACACATATCTTTATTATTATATCTACCTTACTTTTAGATCCGCGAAGAAAAATTGTCCGTTTCAAATTAATCTTGTTTCATCTATGGATGGCAAAAGCCTGGTTATCAAAAAGATAAATTCAGAGCACAACCACCCCATCATTCCTCAAGCATTTGCCCATACCAGTAAACAGCGCATTCTTCCTGAGGCAACTAAAGAAAAGGTATATTCCATGCTAAAGTTGGGCGCTAATCCAACTAAATTAAAACAGCATTTGATGGAAGAGACATGCAAGGTGATGGTCATTTTTAAACCTATGTAAAATTGTGCTTTTCTATATACCTCTGTTTTATTATATTGAGTTTCAAAGAAGGAGGTATATTATAATCATTTTGTTTTTCAGATTGTGACCAACAAGGACATTTACAATACCAGACTCAGGGGAAACAAAAATTACCCAATACCTCACCGCTGCAATGCGTGCTTGATATTCTAGAGTCAACGGAAGGTTCTATTACAGACTATGGATATGATGAAAATGGAATTATCCAATACATTTTTTATCAAAGTCCATTTATGGCTGGAATGTTAAAAAAATATCCTGAGGGCATAATATTTGATGCCACATATAAGGTGAACAAGTCTATAAATATGCCTACCTGACTTTTATCCATATCTATTTCCAACTTGCTTTAACTAGGTCAATAACAGAGGAATGCCTCTATTCTTGCCCCTCATTATGGAGCCAAGTTGTTGCTGTTTTCTTAACAGCCAATGAAGATTTCCACACGTTATCTTCAGTTTTGGGAAAATTCAAACAGCACAACACAGCTGCTTGCGAACAAATAAAGACTTTTATAGTGGACAAGGACATGGCCTCTATAAAGGTCTTCAAAAATATTTTCCAGAAGCTGCTATAAACCTATGTCTCTTCCACTGCTACCAAGCGTTCAGGCGGGAGGTAACCCAAGTAAAAATGGGAATTACGGTAGCTCAAAAATATCAGGTCTTGGAATTGTTCACCAAGATTTCGATGAGCAAAACACCAAAGAGTATTTGAAAATTATGAAGCACTGAAAGCTTTACAATTGGAAAAAGTCATGAGGTACTATGATGGCAGCTGGCATGGGTGTAGGCGACTGTGGGTGTCCTGCTATAAGAACGAAGTTCTTAACTTTGGAGTAACAGGTAAAGCTGTGTAGTATATTACTAACCTCACATTAATTTCTAATCTTTAGGTGGTCTTAATTCTATTCATCACATTTTTTCAGGAACTCAAATGATTGAAAGCCTGCACCAGAAGCTTAAGGACGTTTGTTAACGAAATTCCGAAATGGTCGATTTTTTTAGGAATTTGATGGTGTTTCTTAAGTCACACCAGTCAGAAACCTATCCTAAAGTTTATCGTTCTATCAATCATCAACCAGTTGAAACTTCTACTGTTGAGGGACTAACAGAATATAAATTGCGGTTGACCGAATACGCTTATAGCATTGTTGAGAAACAGTTTGAGCTTGTTTCTGATCCATTGCCCTCTACAACAGCAATAGATTGTTGTTGCTCTTCCTTCACCACAACAAGACTGCCATGCAGGCATATCTTTGCTTTAAGAAGAAATGAGAACATGCCATCCTATCAAGAAGAGCTGCTTCCTAGTAGATGGAGTATAGCAGAGTGGCAAAATAACATCATCGAAATTTCAAAACCGTATATTTCTGTTGTAACAGGAAGTGCAGTACAACAGAAGCGTTGTCTTTCAGCTTCAGAGAAATTTAGAAAGGCTGGATTAATTACCAACGCAATGCAGCAGTTATTATCTGAGACAGGTACTTCTAAGGAAATTTAACTATAATATTTCTTAAAATTCGATTTATAAATTTTTTTTTCAATTATATCTAATACTTTTACAAAAAATAACTTTAATTAGTTAACATCTATATCTTTATCTCAAGGAACGGAACTGTTCGAAATAAGAATGGATGAAATGCGTCAAATGTTGCATCGATGGGCCAACAATAAGGACGCTAAACCCATTCGACCACCCACTTCTACGTCATCTACATTTGAAAGAATCTATGATTCGGAGGGTAAATATCTTAATATCAATTTCAGTTTTGAAATTTATTGATACTTGTATACCTCTATTTAGTAATAAAGTTTATTATTTATTTAGAAAGAACTTAATGAAACAACATCCACAAAATGCAGATTCCAGCTTAATGGGCTCAGAGTAAATGCAAAATGGTGATGCCAAACATCCTTCAAACTCATCCGAGCCTCCCAGAGCTGCTTCCATTGGACAGCCTAACTTCTCTTCTAATCAGGTCTTTAAAAAAAGTCAACCTTCGATCCAGGAAGATCATGGAATGGTGGAGTTGTTCAGTCCAGTCAATGAGTCATCTACTGCTCTTGGAATGTTTGATGAGCAACAGCAGCAACAACAAAACATGCAGAACAACAATAATAACAGTAGAATGGTGAATCCTCCTTCAAACCAACCCCCTTCTCAACAATCCCAACAACAGCAGCAGCAGCAACCTTCTCTTTCTGAGATGCCCATGTCTCCCTTTCCACCAGGCCACCCCCAGAAGAACAGACCTCCAATGATGCATTCTCAGGGCATGATGCCAGACATTATGCTCCTAGGAGGGAACTTGCCAGGCATTCGACCATACAACCAAAACCCCATAAAGCACATCACTTCAACGACATCTACAGTTGAAGATATCCACGAAAATGAAGGTAAATTCTGATTTTTTAAATTCTATATGGCTGCTATATCATTATTTTATGTTTTATTGACCCTAGATGTTTCCCTGGAAACGCAAGAAGTGACGGTTACGACCTCGTCGCCTTTCCCTGGGCAACTTCATTTGCCCACAAAGACGAAGAAAAGAGGTCGTCCGAAGGGAGCCCAGCTGACCTCAATTGGACTTCCAAAAAAAAGAAAACTTCAATAATCTTTTATATAATTATATTATCAATAATATAACAATAATATTTCAACTATATTATAAATAATTATAAATTATGCTTTTGAAAAAAATAAATTTAAACTGTTAAAATGTCTTTTGAAAAAAAAACTCGAATAATTGGTGAATCATTATATAAACAGTTTACTATAGGAATTTACACCTTACCCTGACCCCAGAATTAAATCTATTTGTAAGGGAAATTTTGTTCGATATACAATGCTAAATATAAAAATATGTAAAAATTATCTAAAATATAAAGTTTAAACAATTCAGATAATAACAAAATTATCTGGGTCGGTAATTTTAAATTTAATATCTTTTTATAAAAATAAATTCATCTTTATAATAGTTTTTTTAAATTACATAATTACACACTTATTTTTAACATTTTCACAAAGATTTACCATCTATTTATTTAACTTTTAGTTTTAGATTTAAACGCTCATTAGCATAAAATCACGTGTATGGAGGCTAAATTAAATTGACGCAAAATATTCAAAATATTCATTTTTCTTGAAGCATTAAATGTCATTTTATCTTTTATTTAACTATTATAGAAATTATTTTTAATTATTGCAAAATTTAATAAATTACTCTGTTTCAAAATCATATAAACTTTATTATAAAGCCCCAAAGTTTACGCCATGGGTTGTTTAAATAGCAAAGAGGCAAATTCTGCAAATGAGAGGTCCAAGCAAATTGACCAGAGATTACAAAATGACCAGGAGTTCTTAAACAGAGAAGTCAAGCTGCTTTTACTAGGTTGGATTGTAAAATTCAAATTCAAATGCTTTATTAAATTAGGTAGTTGCACGGGTTTTTTTATTTTAACTTTTCGGAAATTAAATTATTATTTTTGGAAAAAAAAGTTTAAAACGAGAAAAAATATACCAAATATATTACAAAGCGATTATTAATAATAAAGATAGAGACATTTAAAAGTTGAAATTTGCTTGGGTAGTTTAACATTGTATAAGGCAAAAAAAGTGTGATGCATTCTTACATGAGTGTGTGGTTTGTATTTAAATAATTCACACTTTATTTTGTTTTATATAATAATTAAATTTCTTGATTTGAAAAATAAAAGAAATTAAAAATACGTTTTTAATATCAAAAATGACACAATCAATGGAACAACGTCTTAGTTGTGAGATGCGTTCTTATACGAGTTTGTGGTTTGTATTTAAATAATTCACACTTTATTTTGTTATATATAATAATTAAATTTTTTGATTTAAAAAATAAAAGAAATTAAAAAGACGTTTTTTTGTTTTTTATTATCAAAAATGACACAATCAATGGAACAGCGTCTTTTGACAATTTTGTCATAGGCATCAACTTTGACGAGGAATATGTCAGCTCGTAAATGACCACAAGGCTTGAAATTTCCGAAATTATATCAGACAATAACCAATATAAATTTAAAAAGCAAAAAATTGTGCATGATAAATCAAATAAGGCAGAGTATCGGATCAAGAGATGCACTTTTGACATTTTTGTCAATAGGCATCAACTTTGACGAGGAATATGTCAGCTCGAAAATGACCACGAGGCTTGAAATTTCCGAAATTATATCAAACAATAACCAATATAAATTTAAAAAGCAAAAAATTGTGCATGATAAACCAAATAAGGCAGAGTATCGGATCAAGAGATGCACTTTTGACATTTTTGTCAATAGGCATCAACTTTGACGAGGAATATGTCAGCTCGTAAATGACCACGAGGCTTGAAATTTCCGAAATTATATCAAACAATAACCAATATAAATAGAAAAAGCAAAAAAGTTTTCATGAAGCATATTAAAATACGCAGAATCTAAAAACCCAAGAAAAAACATAATAAAGAAAACCACTCATTTTTCAAGGCAAATTTCTCCTCTCAAGTGCAAGCTAGAATTTATATAGACAAACCAAATTGTTCTCCTATCCATCCTGAACAAATTGATGTACCCCATGACTAGATAAGCAAAAGTGACATTTCCTAAAATAATATAAACGAAACACAGTATTGCCAGGCGAAGGCTCGCTATTAAGCTAATAGCGAGCCTTCGTTTATAGCATATACGCATAAGACTAGCATTGTCCTATCAGCGCGATTAAATACAATTTAAAGGGCCATGCAACTACCTATATTAAATAAAGTTTAGTTCCATGAATTCATTTGAGCTTGAGTCACTCATTGTCTTTTATTTTTTGAAGTATTTTTGCAGTCAATCAGAGATTCCTGTATAATAAATAATATCTTTTAAGTTACAGTAATACTAATTTTAATAATAATACTTGAAATGTTTGCATTCACCACCAGGAGCTGGAGAATCAGGAAAAAGCACATTTGTGAAACAACTCAAGTCAGTTCTGTTTTTAAAATGCATGCAGCAAATGCACTCTTACCTCTCATCCTTCAACCTCTATTCATCCATCTATCTCATCCTTCAACCTCTATTCATCCATCTATCTCATCCTTCAACCTCTATTCATCCATCCATCTCATCCTTCAACCTCTATTCATCCATCCATCTCATCCTTCAACCTCTATTCATCCATCCATCTCATCCTTCAACCTCTATTCATCCATCCATCTCATCCTTCAACCTCTATTCATCCATCCATCTCATCCTTCAACCTCTATTCATCCATCCATCTCATCCTTCAACCTCTATTCATCCATCCATCTCATCCTTCAACCTCTATTCATCCATCCATCTCATCCTTCAACCTCTATTCATCCATCCATCTCATCCTTCAACCTCTATTCATCCATCCATCTCATCCTTCAACCTCTATTCATCCATCCATCTCATCCTTCAACCTCTATTCATCCATCCATCTCATCCTTCAACCTCTATTCATCCATCCATCTCATCCTTCAACCTCTATTCATCCATCCATCTCATCCTTCAACCTCTATTCATCCATCCATCTCATCCTTCAACCTCTATTCATCCATCCATCTCATCCTTCAACCTCTATTCATCCATCCATCTCATCCTTCAACCTCTATTCATCCATCCATCTCATCCTTCAACCTCTATTCATCCATCCATCTCATCCTTCAACCTCTATTCATCCATCCATCTCATCCATCAACCTCTATTCATCCATCCATCTCATCCTTCAACCTCTATTCATCCATCCATCTCATCCTTCAACCTCTATTCATCCATCCATCTCATCCTTCAACCTCTATTCATCCATCCATCTCATCCTTCAACCTCTATTCATCCATCCATCTCATCCTTCAACCTCTATTCATCCATCCATCTCATCCATCAACCTCTATTCATCCATCCATCTCATCCTTCAACCTCTATTCATCCATCCATCTCATCCTTCAACCTCTATTCATCCATCCATCTCATCCTTCAACCTCTATTCATCCATCCATCTCATCCATCAACCTCTATTCATCCATCCATCTCATCCTTCAACCTCTATTCATCCATCCATCTCATCCTTCAACCTCTATTCATCCATCCATCTCATCCTTCAACCTCTATTCATCCATCCATCTCATCCTTCAACCTCTATTCATCCATCCATCTCATTCTTCAACCTCCATGCATCCACCCAGAATCATCCATGAGCACGGCTTCAGTGAGGAGGAGTGCAGTTCGTATACCCCAGTCGTGCACAACAACACCATCCAGAGCCTCGTCGCCATCATCCAGGCCATGGGCTGCCTCAAGATCAACTTCGAGAACAGACAATGCATTGTTAGTTGCTCCCACTGTTTTACAAGGGCTATATGGATATATTTTATTGATTGATATATTGATTGATTGATGGATTGATTGGTTCCTTTTACTGCTTTTTATTTTTGTATTTATTGTTACTTCCCACTGTGGTGTTCTTGTCTCATGCTCAATGTTTTTTTACCATATTTTTTACAATTTCAAATCTTGTCTTAATGATTATCTTCTTTGAAAACTATAGAAACTATTTCTGAAAATTTACCGATGGTGATAAAGATGATGATGAGGATGAGAATACCAACCAACCAATCCATATCTTACTCCACCGACAGAAGGACGCCGAGCAGTTCTTTGGCATGGTGGCAGAGATGGGCGACGAGGTGGAGGTGCGCAGGGACGTGGGCAGGGTGATGGCGGTCCTGTGGGCCGACCAGGGCGTCCAGAGGGCCTTCGCGCGCAGTCGAGAATACCAACTCAACGACTCCGCGCAATAGTATGCATTAGTGTTTCAGTTGTTGTTGTTGTGGTCGTTGTTGTTGTTGTGGAAGTTGTTGTTGTTGGGGAAGTTGTTGTTGTTGTGGAAGTTGTTGTTGTTATTGTGGAAGTTGTTGTTGTTATTGTTGTGGAAGTTGTTTTAGTTTGAGTCATATATTTTTTTTCTGCTTACTAGTTATTTGTATATTTTTCATTATAACTATCATCAACACCACCATCATAACTATTACCACTTCCACCCCATCATCCTCATCAGCTTCTTGAACTCTCTCGACCGCATCTCGCAAAGCAACTACATCCCCTCGGAACAAGATGTTCTGAGGACACGCGTCAAAACCACAGGTGCTTGTTGCCATCCATCCATCGCCATCCATCCATTATAAGAACACATTATGCCAAATGATGATGATGAGATTGGTTCGAGGAGGCGTGGATGCATGCATTGACCATGTAAATAACTCATTGCAGGGATAACGGAGACTAAATTGAGCCTGAACGGCTTAAATTTAAAGTGAGTCCTATATCATCATCATCATCATTGTCATCATCACCCACCTATCATCATCATAATCATTCACCCAGCATCATCATCATCTAGCCATCATCATCACCATCATCATCCATCCATCATCATCATCATCATCATCATCATCATCATCTAGCCATCATCATCACCATCATCATCCACCCATCATCATCCACCCCCATCACCCGCACCCTGCAATCCTCTGCATGCAATCCTCTGCATGCAAGGCTGGTGGACATCGGGGGTCAGAGGTCGGAGCGCAATAAGTGGATCCACTGCTTCGAGGGGGTGAACGCCATCATCTTCTTTGTCGCCCTCTCCGAATACGACCTCACCCTCGTCGAAGATCAAGATACTGTTCGTTGGGGGGGGGGTTGTGAGTAAGGTGGTTGGAGTGTTTGTAAGTGAAGGGAGGGTTTTAGAGGAGGAAGTGGGGGGATTATAGTAAGGATGTAATGTTGAGAGGAGGATGGAGATGCTGAAAGTTGCAGAGTTTTTCTAACATTAAACTCATTCATTTTATCCGTTTAACATTCATTCCATCAACCACCCCATCCACCCATGAACCTCCTCCGCCCTCACCCTCCTCATCCTCGCCCTCCCCCCTCCCTCCCCCTCCCTCCCCCCTCACTCCCCCTCCCTCCCCCTTCACCCTCCCCCCTCCCTCCCCCTCCCTCCCCCTTCACCCTCCCCCCCTCCCTCTCCCTCCCTCCCCCCTCCCTCCCCCCTCCCTCCCCCCTCCCTCCCCCCTCCCTCCCCCCTCCCTCCCCCCTCCCTCCCCCCTCCCTCCCCCCTCCCTCCCCCTCCCTCCCCCTCCCTCCCCCTTCACCCTCCCCCCTCCCTCACCTCTCCCTCCCCCCTCACTCCCCCTCCCTCCCCCTTCACCCTCCCTCTCCCTCCCTCCCCCTTCACCCTCCCCCCTCCCTCCCCCTCCCTCCCCCCTCCCTCCCTCACCCCCTCTTTCCATCCCCCCTCATCCCTCACCCCCCTCCCTCTCTCTCTCCCCCCTCACCCTTCCCCTCTCTCCCTCACCCCTCCCACCCTTCCTCCCTCACCCCCTCCCTCCCTCCCTCCCGACAGAAGCGCATGCAGGAGAGCATGAAGGTCTTCTCGTCGATCTGCAACAACAAGTGGTTCCGAGACACCTCCACCATCCTCTTCTTCAACAAGAAGGTGCAGATGATTGTGATGATGATGGAGATGATGATGATGGTGTTTTGGGTGATGGTGGTAGTAGTGATAATGAAATGGAAAAAAATTAATTTATAAACTACTTAAATAGGAATTTTTCGAATTATATATTAATCCTTGAATTTTTTTTCCAAAATATTTATTTTAATGATTTTATTTTTATTATTAATATTTATTGATATTGCAATCTTCTCTCCAACACAGGATCTGTTCGCTGAAAAGATCGAGACAACGCCGTTGTCTGTATTTTTCCGAGAGTATCAAGGTCGGTGTGGTGGTAGTGGTAGGGGTGGGTGTGGTGGTAGTGGTAGGGGTGGGTGTGGTGGTATTGGTAGGGGTGGGTGTGGTGGTAGTGGTAGGGGTGGGTGTGGTGGTAGTGGTAGGGGTGGGTGTGGTGGTAGTGGTAGGGGTGGGTGTGGTGGTAGTGGTAGGGGTGGGTGTGGTGGTAGTGATAGGGGTGAGTGTGGTGGTAGTGGTAGGGGTGGGTGTGGTGGTAGTGGTAGGGGTGGTTGTGGTGGTAGTGGTAGGGGTGGGTGTAGTGGCATGGTCGGTGTGGTGGTAGTGGTAGGGGTGGGTGTGGTGGTAGTGGTAGGGGTGGGTTTGTGTGGTGGCTTGGTGGTAGTGGTGGGTGGAAGATAGTGGTGATAGTGGTGTATGTATATGGTTGCATGGTGGTAAGAGTGGTTGAACATGGGTAATGGATTTATTACTAATGAGCAATTATAGCTTTATTGATTGAGTAAATTAGGTTAATTTAATTATTTAATTAATTTAATGAATACGTCACCAGGCGGCAACAACTATCAAGAGGCCAGCGACTACATCAGACATCGTTTCGAGTCGCTAAATGATAACCCTCAAGTGAGGCTGCACCTGAACCACATCACAACCACACCACATCACAACCACATCACATCACAACCACACCACATCACAACCACACCACATCACAACCACATCACATCACAACCACACCACATCACAACCACACCACATCACAACCACACCACATCACAACCACACCACATCACAACCACACCACATCACAACCACATCACAACCACACCACATCACAACCACACCACATCACAACCACATCACAACCACACCACATCACAACCACATCACAACCACACCACATCACAACCACATCACAACCACACCACATCACAACCACATCACAACCACACCACATCACAACCACATCACAACCACACCACATCACAACCACACCACATCACAACCACATCACAACCACACCACATCACAACCACACCACATCACAACCACACCACATCACAACCACATCACAGCCACATCACAACCACACCACATCACAACCACACCACATCACAACCACACCACATCACAACCACACCACATCACAACCACACCACATCACAACCACACCACATCACAACCACACCACATCACAACCACACAACATCACAACCACACCACATCACAACCACACCACATCACATTCACACCACATCACAACCACACCACATCACAAACCTATCACTATCACAACCACACCACATCACAACCACACCACATCACAACCACACCACATCACAACCACACCACATCACAACCACACCACATCACAAACCTATCACTATCACAACCACACCACATCACAACCACACCGCATCACAACCACACCACATCACAACCACACCACATCACAACCACCCCGCATCACAACCACACCACATCACAACCACACCACATCACAACCACACCACATCACAACCACACCACATCACAACCACACCACATCACAACCACACCACATCACAACCACACCACATCACAACCACACCACATCACAACCACACCACATCACAACCACACCATCATCTCAACCAAACCACATCACAACCACACCACATCACAACCACACCACATCACAACCACACCACATCACAACCACACCACATCACAACCACACCACATCACAACCACACCACATCACAACCACACCACATCACAACCACACCACATCACAACCACATCACAACCACACCACATCACAACCACACCACATCACAACCACACCACATCACATTCACACCACATCACAACCACATCACAACCACACCACATCACAACCACACCACATCACAACCACACCACATCACAACCACACCACATCACAACCACACCACATCACAACCACACCACATCACAAACCTATCACTATCACAACCACACCACATCACAACCACACCACATCACAACCACACCACATCACAACCACACCACATCACAAACCTATCACTATCACAACCACACCACATCACAACCACACCACATCACAACCACACCACATCACAAACCTATCACTATCACAACCACACCACATCACAACTACACCGCATCACAACCACACCACATCACAACCACACCACATCACAACCACACCACATCACAACCACACCATCATCTCAACCACACCACATCACAACCACACCACATCACAACCACATCACATCACAACCACACCACATCACAACCACACCACATCACAACCACACCACATCACAACCACACCACATCACAACCACACCACATCTCAACCACACCACATCACAACCACACCACATCACAACCACACCACATCACAACCACACCACATCACAACCACACCACATCTCAACCACACCACATCACAACCACACCACATCACAACCACACCATCATCTCAACCACACTACATCACAACCACACCACATCTCAACCACACCACATCACAACCACACAACATCACAACCACACCATCATCTCAACCACACCTCATCACAACCACACCACATCACAACCACACCATCATCTCAACCACACCACATCACAACCACACCACATCACAACCACACCACATCACAACCATACCACATCACAACCACACCACATCACAACCACACCACATCACAACCACACCACATCACAACCACACCACATCACAACCACACCACATCACAACCACACCATCATCTCAACCAAACCACATCACAACCACACCACATCACAACCACACCACATCACAACCACACCACATCACAACCACACCACATCACAACCACACCACATCACAACCACACCACATCACAACCACACCACATCACAACCACACCACATCACAACCACACCACATCACAACCACATCACAACCACACCACATCACAACCACACCACATCACAACCACACCACATCACATTCACACCACATCACAACCACATCACAACCACACCACATCACAACCACACCACATCACAACCACACCACATCACAACCACACCACATCACAACCACAGCACATCACAACCACACCACATCACAACCACACCACATCACAACCACACCACATCACAACCACACCACATCACAACCACATCACAACCACACCACATCACAACCACACCACATCACAACCATACCACATCACAACCACACCACATCACAACCACACCACATCACAACCACACCACATCACAACCACACCACATCACATTCACACCACATCACAACCACATCACAACCACACCACATCACAACCACACCACATCACAACCACACCACATCACAACCACACCACATCACAACCACATCACAACCACACCACATCACAACCACACCACATCACAACCACACCACATCACAACCACACCACATCACAACCACACCACATCACAACCACACCACATCACAACCACACCACATCACAACCACACCACATCACAACCACACCACATCACAACCACACCACATCACAACCACACCACATCACAACCACACCACATCACAACCACACCACATCACAACCACACCACATCACAACCACACCACATCACAACCACACCACATCACAACCACACCACATCACAACCACACCACATCACAACCACACCACATCACAACCACACCACATCACAACCACACCACATCACAACCACACCACATCACAACCACACCACATCACAACCACATCACAACCACACCACATCACAACCACACCACATCACAACCACACCACATCACATTCACACCACATCACAACCACATCACAACCACACCACATCACAACCACACCACATCACAACCACACCACATCACAAACCTATCACTATCACAACCACACCACATCACAACCACACCACATCACAACCACACCACATCACAAACCTATCACTATCACAACCACACCACATCACAACCACACCGCATCACAACCACACCACATCACAACCACACCACATCACAACCACACCACATCACAACCACACCACATCACAACCACACCACATCACAACCACACCACATCACAACCACACCACATCACAACCACATCACAACCACACCACATCACAACCACACCACATCACAACCACACCACATCACATTCACACCACATCACAACCACATCACAACCACATCACAACCACACCACATCACAACCACACCACATCACAACCACACCACATCACAAACCTATCACTATCACAACCACACCACATCACAACCACATCACAACCACACCACATCACAACCACACCACATCTCAACCACACCACATCACAACCACACCACATCACAACCACACCACATCACAACCACACCACATCACAACCACAGCACATCACAACCACACCACATCACAACCACACCACATCACAACCACACCACATCACAACCACACCACATCACAACCACACCACATCACAACCACACCACATCACATTCACACCACATCACAACCACATCACAACCACACCACATCACAACCACACCACATCACAACCACACCACATCACAACCACACCACATCACAACCACACCACATCACAACCACACCACATCACAACCACATCACAACCACACCACATCACAACCACACCACATCACAACCACACCACATCACAACCAAACCACATCACAACCACACCACATCACAACCACACCACATCCCAACCACACCACATCACAACCACACCACATCACAACCACACCACATCACAACCACACCACATCACAACCACACCACATCACAACCACACCATCATCTCAACCAAACCACATCACAACCACACCACATCACAACCACACCACATCACAACCACACCACATCACAACCACACCACATCACAACCACACCACATCACAACCACATCACAACCACACCACATCACAACCACACCACATCACAACCACACCACATCACATTCACACCACATCACAACCACATCACAACCACACCACATCACAACCACACCACATCACAACCACACCACATCACAACCACACCACATCACAACCACACCACATCACAACCACACCACATCACAAACCTATCACTATCACAACCACACCACATCACAACCACACCACATCACAACCACACCACATCACAAACCTATCACTATCACAACCACACCACATCACAACCACACCGCATCACAACCACACCACATCACAACCACACCACATCACAACCACACCACATCACAACCACACCATCATCTCAACCACACCACATCACAACCACACCACATCACAACCACATCACCTCACAACCACACCACATCACAACCACACCACATCACAACCACACCACATCACAACCACACCACATCACAACCACACCACATCTCAACCACACCACATCACAACCACACCACATCACAACCACACCACATCACAACCACACCACATCACAACCACACCACATCTCAACCACACCACATCACAACCACACCACATCACAACCACACCATCATCTCAACCACACCACATCACAACCACACCACATCTCAACCACACCACATCACAACCACACAACATCACAACCACACCATCATCTCAACCACACCTCATCACAACCACACCACATCACAACCACACCATCATCTCAACCACACCACATCACAACCACACCACATCACAACCACACCACATCACAACCACACCACATCACAACCACACCACATCACAACCACACCACATCACAACCACACCACATCACAACCACACCACATCACAACCACACCACATCACAACCACACCATCATCTCAACCAAACCACATCACAACCACACCACATCACAACCACACCACATCACAACCACACCACATCACAACCACACCACATCACAACCACACCACATCACAACCACACCACATCACAACCACACCACATCACAACCACATCACAACCACACCACATCACAACCACACCACATCACAACCACACCACATCACATTCACACCACATCACAACCACATCACAACCACACCACATCACAACCACACCACATCACAACCACACCACACCACATCACAACCACACCACATCACAACCACACCACATCACAACCACACCACATCACAAACCTATCACTATCACAACCACACCACATCACAACCACACCACATCACAACCACACCACATCACAACCACACCACATCACAACCACACCACATCACAACCACACCACATCACAACCACACCACATCACAAACCTATCACTATCACAACCACACCACATCACAACCACACCGCATCACAACCACACCACATCACAACCACACCACATCACAACCACACCACATCACAACCACACCATCATCTCAACCACACCACATCACAACCACACCACATCACAACCACACCACATCACAACCACATCACAACCACACCACATCACAACCACACCACATCACAACCATACCACATCACAACCACACCACATCACAACCACACCACATCACAACCACACCACATCACAACCACACCACATCACATTCACACCACATCACAACCACATCACAACCACACCACATCACAACCACATCACAACCACACCACATCACAACCACACCACATCACAACCACACCACATCACAACCACACCACATCTCAACCACACCACATCACAACCACACCACATCACAACCACACCATCATCTCAACCACACCACATCACAACCACACCACATCTCAACCACACCACATCACAACCACACAACATCACAACCACACCATCATCTCAACCACACCTCATCACAACCACACCACATCACAACCACACCATCATCTCAACCACACCACATCACAACCACACCACATCACAACCACACCACATCACAACCACACCACATCACAACCACACCACATCACAACCACACCACATCACAACCACACCACATCACAACCACACCACATCACAACCACACCACATCACAACCACACCATCATCTCAACCAAACCACATCACAACCACACCACATCACAACCACACCACATCACAACCACACCACATCACAACCACACCACATCACAACCACACCACATCACAACCACACCACATCACAACCACACCACATCACAACCACACCACATCACAACCACATCACAACCACACCACATCACAACCACACCACATCACAACCACACCACATCACATTCACACCACATCACAACCACATCACAACCACACCACATCACATTCACACCACATCACAACCACATCACAACCACACCACATCACATTCACACCACATCACAACCACATCACAACCACACCACATCACAACCACACCACATCACAACCACACCACACCACATCACAACCACACCACATCACAACCACACCACATCACAACCACACCACATCACAACCACACCACATCACAACCACACCACATCACAAACCTATCACTATCACAACCACACCACATCACAACCACACCACATCACAACCACACCACATCACAACCACACCACATCACAACCACACCACATCACAACCACACCACATCCCAACCACACCACATCACAACCACACCACATCACAACCACACCACATCACAACCACACCACATCACAACCACACCGCATCACAACCACACCATCATCTCAACCAAACCACATCACAACCACACCACATCACAACCACACCACATCACAACCACACCACATCACAACCACACCACATCACAACCACACCACATCACAACCACATCACAACCACACCACATCACAACCACACCACATCACAACCACACCACATCACATTCACACCACATCACAACCACATCACAACCACACCACATCACAACCACACCACATCACAACCACACCACATCACAACCACACCACATCACAACCACACCACATCACAACCACACCACATCACAACCACACCACATCACAAACCTATCACTATCACAACCACACCACATCACAACCACACCACATCACAACCACACCACATCACAAACCTATCACTATCACAACCACACCACATCACAACCACACCGCATCACAACCACACCACATCACAACCACACCACATCACAACCACACCACATCACAACCACACCATCATCACAACCACATCACATCACAACCACACCACATCACAACCACATCACATCACAACCACACCACATCACAACCACACCACATCACAACCACACCACATCACAACCACACCACATCACAACCACACCACATCACAACCACACCACATCACAACCACACCACATCACAACCACACCATCATCTCAACCACACCACATCACAACCACACCACATCTCAACCACACCACATCACAACCACACAACATCACAACCACACCATCATCTCAACCACACCTCATCACAACCACACCACATCACAACCACACCATCATCTCAACCACACCACATCACAACCACACCACATCACAACCACACCACATCACAACCACACCACATCACAACCACACCACATCACAACCACACCACATCACAACCACACCACATCACAACCACACCACATCACAACCACACCACATCACAACCACACCATCATCTCAACCAAACCACATCACAACCACACCACATCACAACCACACCACATCACAACCACACCACATCACAACCACACCACATCACAACCACACCACATCACAACCACACCACATCACAACCACACCACATCACAACCACACCACATCACAACCACACCACATCACAACCACACCACATCACAACCACATCACAACCACACCACATCACAACCACACCACATCACAACCACACCACATCACATTCACACCACATCACAACCACATCACAACCACACCACATCACAACCACACCACATCACAACCACACCACACCACATCACAACCACACCACATCACAACCACACCACATCACAACCACACCACATCACAACCACACCACATCACAAACCTATCACTATCACAACCACACCACATCACAACCACACCACATCACAACCACACCACATCACAACCACACCACATCACAACCACACCACATCACAACCACACCACATCACAACCACACCACATCACAACCACACCACATCACAAACCTATCACTATCACAACCACACCACATCACAACCACACCGCATCACAACCACACCACATCACAACCACACCACATCACAACCACACCACATCACAACCACACCATCATCTCAACCACACCACATCACAACCACACCACATCACAACCACACCACATCACAACCACATCACAACCACACCACATCACAACCACACCACATCACAACCATACCACATCACAACCACACCACATCACAACCACACCACATCACAACCACACCACATCACAACCACACCACATCACATTCACACCACATCACAACCACATCACAACCACACCACATCACAACCACACCACATCACAACCACACCACATCACAACCACACCACATCACAACCACATCACAACCACACCACATCACAACCACACCACATCACAACCACACCACATCACAACCACACCACATCACAACCACACCACATCACAACCACACCACATCACAACCACACCACATCACAACCACACCACATCACAACCACACCACATCACAACCACACCACATCACAACCAAACCACATCACAACCACACCACATCACAACCACACCACATCACAACCACACCACATCACAACCACACCACATCACAACCACACCACATCACAACCACACCACATCACAACCACACCATCATCACAACCACACCACATCACAACCACACCACATCACAACCACACCACATCACAACCACACCACATCACAACCACACCACATCACAACCACACCACATCACAACCACACCACATCACAACCACATCACAACCACACCACATCACAACCACACCACATCACAACCACACCACATCACATTCACACCACATCACAACCACATCACAACCACACCACATCACAACCACACCACATCACAACCACACCACATCACAACCACACCACATCACAACCACACCACATCACAACCACACCACATCACAAACCTATCACTATCACAACCACACCACATCACAACCACATCACAACCACACCACATCACAACCACACCACATCTCAACCACACCACATCACAACCACACCACATCACAACCACACCACATCACAACCACACCACATCACAACCACACCACATCACAACCACACCACATCACAACCACACCACATCACAACCACACCACATCACAACCACACCACATCACAACCACACCACATCACAACCACACCACATCACATTCACACCACATCACAACCACATCACAACCACACCACATCACAACCACACCACATCACAACCACACCACATCACAACCACACCACATCACATTCACACCACATCACAACCACATCACAACCACACCACATCACAACCACACCACATCACAATCACACCACATCACAACCACACCACATCACAACCACATCACAACCACACCACATCACAACCACACCACATCACAACCACACCACATCACAACCACACCACATCACAACCACACCACATCACAACCACACCACATCACAACCACACCACATCACAACCACACCACATCACAACCAAACCACATCACAACCACACCACATCACAACCACACCACATCACAACCACACCACATCACAACCACACCACATCACAACCACACCACATCACAACCACACCACATCACAACCACACCACATCACAACCACACCATCATCACAACCACACCACATCACAACCACATCACAACCACACCACATCACAATCACACCACATCACAACCACACCACATCACAACCACACCACATCACAACCACACCACATCACAACCACATCACAACCACACCACATCACAACCACACCACATCACAACCACACCACATCACAACCACACCACATCACATTCACACCACATCACAACCACATCACAACCACACCACATCACAACCACACCACATCACAACCACACCACATCACAACCACACCACATCACAAACCTATCACTATCACAACCACACCACATCACAACCACATCACAACCACACCACATCACAACCACACCACATCTCAACCACACCACATCACAACCACACCACATCACAACCACACCACATCACAACCACACCACATCACAACCACACCACATCACAACCACACCACATCACAACCACACCACATCACAACCACACCACATCACAACCACACCACATCACAACCACACCACATCACATTCACACCACATCACAACCACATCACAACCACACCACATCACAACCACACCACATCACAACCACACCATCATCACAACCACACCACATCACAACCACACCACATCACAACCACACCACATCACAACCACACCACATCACAACCACACCACATCACAACCACACCACATCACAACCACATCACAACCACACCACATCACTACCACACCACATCACAACCACACCACATCACAACCAAACCACATCACAACCACACCACATCACAACCACATCACAACCACACCACATCACAACCACACCACATCACAACCACACCACATCACAACCACACCATCATCTCAACCAAACCACATCACAACCACACCACATCACAACCACACCACATCACAACCACACCACATCACAACCACACCACATCACAACCACACCACATCACAACCACATCACAACCACACCACATCACAACCACACCACATCACAACCACACCACATCACATTCACACCACATCACAACCACATCACAACCACACCACATCACAACCACACCACATCACAACCACACCACATCACAACCACACCACATCATAACCACACCACATCACAACCACACCACATCACAATCCTATCACTATCACAACCACACCACATCACAACCACACCACATCACAACCACACCACATCACAAACCTATCACTATCACAACCACACCACATCACAACCACACCGCATCACAACCACACCACATCACAACCACACCACATCACAACCACACCACATCACAACCACACCATCATCTCAACCACACCACATCACAACCACACCACATCACTACCACATCACATCACAACCACACCACATCACAACCACACCACATCACAACCACACCACATCACAACCACACCACATCACAACCACACCACATCTCAACCACACCACATCACAACCACACCACATCACAACCACACCACATCACAACCACACCACATCACAACCACACCACATCACAACCACACCACATCACATTCACACCACATCACAACCACATCACAACCACACCACATCACAACCACACCACATCACAACCACACCATCATCACAACCACACCACATCACAACCACACCACATCACAACCACACCACATCACAACCACACCACATCACAACCACACCACATCACAACCACACCACATCACAACCACATCACAACCACACCACATCACAACCACACCACATCACAACCACACCACATCACAACCAAACCACATCACAACCACACCACATCACAACCACATCACAACCACACCACATCACAACCACACCACATCACAACCACACCACATCACAACCACACCATCATCTCAACCAAACCACATCACAACCACACCACATCACAACCACACCACATCACAACCACACCACATCACAACCACACCACATCACAACCACACCACATCACAACCACATCACAACCACACCACATCACAACCACACCACATCACAACCACACCACATCACATTCACACCACATCACAACCACATCACAACCACACCACATCACAACCACACCACATCACAACCACACCACATCACAACCACACCACATCATAACCACACCACATCACAACCACACCACATCACAATCCTATCACTATCACAACCACACCACATCACAACCACACCACATCACAACCACACCACATCACAAACCTATCACTATCACAACCACACCACATCACAACCACACCGCATCACAACCACACCACATCACAACCACACCACATCACAACCACACCACATCACAACCACACCATCATCTCAACCACACCACATCACAACCACACCACATCACTACCACATCACATCACAACCACACCACATCACAACCACACCACATCACAACCACACCACATCACAACCACACCACATCACAACCACACCACATCTCAACCACACCACATCACAACCACACCACATCACAACCACACCACATCACAACCACACCACATCACAACCACACCACATCTCAACCACACCACATCACAACCACACCACATCACAACCACACCATCATCTCAACCACACCACATCACAACCACACCACATCTCAACCACACCACATCACAACCACACAACATCACAACCACACCATCATCTCAACCACACCTCATCACAACCACACCACATCACAACCACACCATCATCTCAACCACACCACATCACAACCACACCATCATCTCAACCACACCACATCACAACCACACCACATCACAACCACACCATCATCTCAACCACACCACATCACAACCACACCACATCACAACCACACCATCATCTCAACCACACCACATCACACCCACACCACATCACAACCACACCACATCACAACCACACCACATCACAACCACATCACATCACAACCACACCATCATCACAACCACACCACATCACAACCACACCACATCACAACCACACCATTACAAGACTATCACAACCACCACCACCACACCATCATCTCAACCGCCACAACCACACACGACCACCACCACACCATCATCTCAACCACACCACATCACAAACCACCACCACCACACCATCATCTCAACCGCCACAACCACACACGACCACCACCACAGAAGAAGGTGTACAGCCACTTCACATGCGCCATCGACACGAACAACGTGCAGTTCGTCTTCGCTGCCGTCTCTGACATCATCCTCAAGAACAACCTCAAGGACTGTGGACTCTTCTGACTCTTAATACTACTACTACTACTACTAATACTACTTTGATAATGGAAAATTTCATAGAATTTAAATATTTCGTTCACAATTTTGTTTCTATGTTTACTTTTAAATTTATCTTAGATTAACTTTTTCAAATTCTTGTTCAATTTCACGTGATCTTTTGAATAAAACTTGAATTAATTAATTAGATTAATTTTTAACAACGCCACTGACTACTCTGTCAAAAGTTGAATCAGGTGGGTGCAAGACATTTGTTTGAGTAGTATTGTTGCAATCTCTTGTCATCATTAATTGTAAGCTTGCTTGAGAAAACGTATTGTTATTATGAATTATAAATTACTCACTGAAGTTCCCAAAATGATGACCTTCCAGGTGCGTAACCTCGCAAAAGACAGGCATTTACAGCAGCAACAACAGTGTCAACTCTTCAAACGTTCTCAAATACGACGGTAACAAGTTGGCATGATGAGTTCGGCCGCTGTGGGTGTGAAGGAACGAGTGGTCGTCAACCATGTTTCCACTCCCAACTTCTTCTGCCTGAAGAACGTGCCTCAGCTGGAAGAGTTGCTGAAACAGTTGCATCTCACTTATGACTCGAGCCCTCTTCCTACGGACGCCAACTGGTTAGTCTTTTTCGCATCCCATTGTTTTCATTTGCTAAGTAATAAGCAATTGTGCTTGTGCTACCACAACACCACCATAATAACTCTCCCCTACCACACAAACACATCACTGCCACAACAACACCACTACTTCAGGCTTCAGGAAGGCAGGTTTTACGCCTGCAAGTTGCAGCAAGGAGTGTGGATGAGAGGCTTCCTGTTGGAAGAAGACAGCAGTGTTATTTTCATTTCATAAAATAATTATAGTATTTATTTCAGTTTCGTTTTGGAATTACTTATAGTTTTTATTTTCGTTTTCGTTTTAAAAATAATTAAAGTTTTTATTTTCGTTTTCCCTTTGAAAATAATTATCGTTTTTATTTTCGTTTTCGTTTTGAAAATAATTATAGTTTTTATTTTCATTTCAGTTTTGAAAATATATTTGTAGGCGACACGGTGTGTGTAACTGCGGTCGAATCACTGCACAGCTTCCACGTCACACTGGACTCCAGTAAAGAGGACTTCTGCAGGATGGTGAAGGCATTGAAGAAGTATATGAGTGGAGTGACTGAGGATGATGATGAGGTGCAGGTAGGGGTGGGTAGTTACGTGGTGGCAAAGAGGAACAAGGTGTGGAGCAGAGGGAGGGTGGAGGAGGTCTTGGGCAGGGCAGCTTTCCAGGTGTTGTTCGTTGACTTCGGCAACTCATCGAGAGTGACAGAATGTTTCCCGCTGCCTGAGAGCTTCTGCCGTTGGATGCCTCAGAACGCCCTGCATTGCTCTCTGCTCATCGTTAAGCAGCTTGCTGACAGGGAAGAGAATTTAGAATTCTTCATCAAGAACATCCTCAACACCACACAAACGGTCTTTGGCGTGGGGCATGATGGCCAGCACGAGGTGGACTTCAGGGTGGACTTGATCGAGGAGCAGGCTGAACACTCGCTTGTGGAGATGATGATGCAGAGGAGTGAAAAGAATTCAGTTGCTTGGAAGCATGCGTCGAAGGAAAACTCCAAGAGGCCCATGCATCGCTCAAACGACAGAACATTTCCCACAGGCAAACAAGGAAAGAACCATTCAAACCCTGCAAAGCCTCTTAAGGGCAAACGACTGCGTGAGATTGGTCTACATTTAAGGGGTGCACCTCTTCCACATCCACTTCCAACACACCCACATGCCTGCCCTCAACGACGCCCTTCTGGACCACTGCGACAATGAACGGTCAGTTAGGATGTCTTCTCTTCAGTGGATCTTTCATATTGTCGCATAATTGTCTAGTTGCCAGTGGTATAATCAATTCTACAGAAGATTTGATTTGTTTACCATGATTCTGATGTTTAAAGTTTCTTTAAAAATAAGCTAGGTCAAAATCCACCCATCTCTTCACTATTCTCCCACCTATCCACGCCTGCATACATTGCAACCTGGCACAGAGCACCTTCACAAGCCCCTGGGGAGGGGGTGGTGCTGGCAGCTCTCTTTGAGGAGGAGTGGAGCAGGGCGCTCGTCCTCAAGACCCACTCCAATAACAAGCTCAGGTGTGTCTCTAGTGGTTTTGTACGGCTTGTATGTTCATGATGATGATGATGATATGGTGGTGGTCATAATAATGATGAGGATGTTGAAACTTTCCAGGGTCAAGTTCACGGACTTTGGCAACGTGAGCACAGTGGCGTTGGCAGATGTGCGACTGTTGCCCACTCGGCTGATCCAGCTCCCTCCCTCGCCGGTCTTCGCCTGCCGACTTGCTGGTGTCCACGACAGCCAGAGGAGGACCAAGGGTGGTGGTGAGCGAGTGAAGGCGGGAAGAGGTTCTGATGGAAATGCGCCAAAAGATGAGTGGTTCAAGGTGAATTGTGAGTACCAGACGTATGTCTTGCAGTCCTTCAAGAAAGTGTGTCCCGATGAGCGTGAAGGTGGTGATGATGATGCTTTGTTTGAGGTGGAGTTGTACTGTCCAGATAGGAGGCAGACTCTGGTGGAGTGGATGGAGGAGGGGCTTGGAGGAGGTGGAGGTAGAGGGAGGTCTGAAAAAGAGGTTGTAAAAGAATCAAAACGTGGTGGTAGCGAAGGGAGGTTTGAGAAAAAGGTTGTAAAAGAACCAAAACGCAGAGACTGGAGCAAAGAAACTTCAAGTGATGATGATGATCGCCTTGCTTCAAAAACATATAACAACAATGAAAAAGTCAACAAAATGAATGGTCAAGAATGCAATGAGAGAAAGGAAATTCGCAATTTGGCCAGCTCTGGTGGGAGTTTCAATGGTCAGAGAAGTGGCTCGAGGCAGGCGTCTGTCACCAGCATCAGCTCATCACGTGACAGTGGCAACGATGCCCTTCGCAGGAATGTTGTTTCGGTGAGGAAAGGAGGTCGGAGAGGAGGGTCAGGAGGCATGAAAGAACATTCTGACTGTGACTGTGACAAGAGTTCAGACAATGATGTGCCTATCAAAAAACCTCGAGGTGATAATGCCTTCGTCAGGAAAGCAGCCAGCAGGGAGGAAGAGGAGGAGGAACCTGTTAAGAGGGTGTTCAGGAGTGAGCTTCCGGAAATGGAGGTGGGAGAGGAGGAGGTCTTGTGTGAAGTGATGAGTCCTTCCACTCCATCTGCATTCTGGTGCCAAGATCTCAAACAAAGTGAGTGTCGTGCACTGCTGGTTAGTATTCATGCCGTGGTAATAACGATCGAAAATAGTAGCTCGCTTCAATTAAACTTATTGTGCGAGTCGATTTAAATATTTGTTAACGAATCGCAAGTATCTACAATGGTCTTAACAGTGGTCAAGCTGTTCCAACTGATCGCCACTTCTGCCCTTCCTGGTCACTCGACCCACCTGCCCAGAGAGGGGGAGGTGTGTCTCGGATACCACGAAGGTGGGCACTTGAGTGTGAATGCCGTTTGTATTCAATAAGTATCGAATTAGTTGGATATTTGCATAGAAAAAAGTATTACTAGTTGTCAGCTTAAAAATTATTAATTAGTTGTTAATAAATTATCTAATGACAAATACTTTTGCAACTACTCAGGCTTCGACGACTGGTACAGGATGGTGGTGGAGGAGGTGAAGGACAGAATGGCGTGTGTGAACTTGATCGACTATGCAGACCACCACACTCTTCCCTTCGCGCACCTCCTTCCACTACCCCCCTTCCTCGCCACCTTCCCTCCCCTCGCCTTCCAGTGCTCTCTCAAAGGTATCTACAATTTTCCATTCAGCCTTATGAAGCAAAAGTGGCTTTTTAATCATTTGTGTTCATTATTAACTCAGTTTACGCAGGGTATTCTCATGCTAGTTTCTCACATGCATTTCTAGAATTTATTTACATACATAAGATGAAAGGCACTGAAACATCCGACCAGGATTTAAAGAGCCAGCGAGTGAATCGATGAAAGAAGAGCTGAACAGAAAGTTTGTTTCCTTGGTGGAAAACCAGAGGAGTTGGGCGAAGATAGAAAAAGTCGAGTCACGTCTGCTTGTCAGTCTGCACAACCAGGATGGGCTGAACGTGGCTCATGAGCTGGAGTTTTGAAGTTTACTCTGTAAGAACTAGAAACATTTTAATTCCACTTGAATATACTTTTTAGTTAATCAAACCATTTATTTAGAAACTGAATCTTTCAAATTTTAATGAATTTCGTTTTAAAACTTGTTTCAATGTTAGTTAATTGATGAATTTTATGAAAAAGATAATGCAAGTTTGCTTATTAAATGTATGAAAAAATGTGCCCTACATTTTGCTTTCGAAAATCAGGCTCTACAAAATTTTTAGTAACTTAGTTTTACTTTCACTTCGACATCTCTTTTAAATGGAGTGCGTACTCGGAAGCATAGACATAGCAATATAAAAACAGCTGATGGCAATGTTTAATTATTTCTTGAATCAGCTGATTGTTGGTTTCTAACAATAACAAAAAGCGGCCATATTAATTTAGATTTCGGCAAACTATCCGAGGCGAGATATATCGTAAAATGAACAATAACTGAGGCTTCTTTCACTATTTCTTCCATATTGAGTGAAGGTGAATTATTTTATTTGTTTTAAACTTCATTATTATATGATTGAAATAACATTGAATAAAATCATTTCAATAAAACAAAATTTTTGCTGCCTTATATTATAAGTTATATACCATCTTTTACCAGGTGTTGGTTTTGTTTCTGAAAGTTCTCAATAAAAAAACTAAATCCTTTTTTTCATGAAGAATGGTAACAAAATTAAGAGAACGTTTTCATGTAAGTTTTACTAAACCAATGAAGAGAGCAGTGTCTTTATAATTAAATATCACACAAGCCTAAGTCCCTAATATTTAGATATGGCAAAGAAGAATAGTGAATTTATATTTTAAAGAAAATCTAAATAAATTTAGAGTGACAATATTGAAAATCTATTCAAATTAATAATGTATAAACGTTTACATTAACATAAATCTTATTTGCCAAGGAGGAAAAAAAAATGATATAGAAGGTTGATTACTATCTAATACAATCTATTTGAATAATAAAGTTTATGTAAAAAATGTCAAGTTTTTTTATAATTTCTAAAACACTTTTCAATAAATTCTTGAATAATATATTTATATATCTAATCAAATCATATAACCTTAATAATTTTATAAACCAATCCTCACTTCTAACCTCACCCACATGGTTTACTTTGGAAGGTGTACTCATAAATTATTCAAATGATCTTAACGATTGACAAAGACAAATTTCCAATGTTTAAATAGCTGTATGGTAATAAAACGGTGTTGCTAACAGGCAAAAGAAAATACTTTAAATTGGGATACTATGGAAAGCGTACTCGGAAGCATAGACAGAGCAATATAAAAACAGCTGATAGCAATGTTTATTTATTTCTTAAATCAGCTGATTGTTGGTTTCTAACAAGAACAAAAAGCGGCCATATTATTTTAGATTTCGGCAAACTATCCGAGGCGAGATATATCGTAAAATGAACAATAACTGAGACTTCTTTTACATCTTTTTTTTTACATATTTTGTTAAAGTTATATGATAGTTCACGATATATATTTCGGCAAACTATCTGAGGCGAGATATATCGTAAAATGAACAATAAAGAAGGCTTTTTTTACTTCTTTTATGAATACTTTTAAAAGTAATTAATAATAATTTTACTCAGTAATGTCAAATCTGGTATATATTTCGGTAAACTATCTGAGGCGAGATATATCGTAAAATGAACAATAAAGAAGGCTTTTTTTACTTCTTTTATGAATACTTTTAAAAGTAATCAATAATAATTTTATTCATAATGTCAAATCTGTTCACATTAAAATTATTCAAATTGATATTCCTATTTATATACATAAACAATTACCGAGTCCATCGTAATCCTAAAAAATAGATGAAACCACTTTATTCAACTAAAAAATATTATAAAAATTCAGAAATATTATGCTAAATTGTTTAATAAAAAGTTTTAGCTTTGTATTTTTGGTCAGAGCAATAAAGTCATCAGCAAAATGTTTTACTAGTAATATTATAGAAGTCAAAAGATCTGCGTGGTTCTTAACTCTCTAAACTAAACTAATATGAAAAAAAATCTTATTAATTTAAAGTATTTTCTTTTGCCTGTTAGCAACACCGTTTTATTACCATACAGCTATTTAAACATTGGAAATTTGTCTATGTTAATCGTTAATCTCATTTGCATAAATTATGAGTACGCTTTCCAAAGTAAACCCTTTAAATTAATAAGATTTTTTTCATATTAGTTTAGTTTAGAGAGTGAAACCACTTTAGTTAACTAAAAAATATCATAAAAATTTAGAAATATTAAGCTAAATTGTTTAATAAAAAGTTTTAGCTTTATATATATGGTCAGAGCAATAAAAGTCATCAGCAAAATGTTTTACTAGTAATATTATAGAAGTCAAAAGATCTGCGTGGTTCTTAACTCTCTAAACTAAACTAATATGAAAAAAATCTTATTAATTTAAAGTATTTTCTTTTGCCTGTTAGCAACACCGTTGGAAGGTGTACTCTGGTCGCAAACCTTCTCTAGAGTCTAGAATATTCTATCACTATGAATCCTGAAAAAATGGTTGAGTCGCAGATGCAGATACGACATAATAATGATGAAATGTTGAATTCGTTGAACGATTTAAATTCTTGGGAAAAAGAGATAAAAGCCAATGAAAAGCTTCTGGCTTCTGGAGAAAAACCTAAAAAGACATTTCCTGTGAGAAACTTAACAATAAAGAACATTTTAAAAGATGTCGAAAAGGGAAAAGAATATGTGGGTGTCAAGACTGAAGCCAAAAGAATCAAAGGGTGTGATTATCAAGCTTGGGATCATTTCGATGCTGTAGGCAGCTTGTTTTTAGTTGTTCACTTTCATTAATATTCATTTTATGAAATTATTTGTATAATAAGTTTTCATAGAATAAAATGAAACTTAAATTTTTTATAAACTGTTTTCTTTTTTTTATAAATAGAAAAAGGTGTGTGAAGAAATAGACAGGGATGAGAATGAAACTAATGAAAAAACATTAAAGATTGCTAATGAAGTGATTGAACAGGCTGAGCAGATCAAAGAAGAGGTCAAACATTTTGTCTTTTGAACTTTATACAAAAAATTATTCCCAGTTAAAATTAACACTTTTTAATTCTAAAAATACATTTTATGTATAATTTTGCAAATTTCTTCCCCCCACACAGGGAAACAAACTCTTCAAGGCAGGCAAGTTCGAGGAGTCAGTGGAGTGCTACAGCAGAGCCCTTCTCCTCGTGCTTCAGAAGCCACTGAGGAGGATTAAGATAACGGAGGTGGGCGTGTCCAAGGAGGACCAGGTAACCAGTCTGACCACGTCCAACCAGGCCTTCGAGGCCCTTCTGAAGGATGTCAGAGGAGGTGGTAAAGAAGATGAGAAAACAAGAGGTAGTGAGGAGAGTGCTGGGAGAGAGAAGCCCAAAGCTGCTGGTGGTGGAAGTGATGATGAGGCTTCTGTCACTGAGAAGAATATTGTTATACCTGGTAGGGTAGCCAGTAAGGGCGCTGTGAAGATAGTCGAGATGGAAAGTAGTAGAGAAGAGGATGTGGTGAGAGGTGGTGTTGGCAGTCAGACGATCAAGAAGCTGCAAGATGAACCTTTAAGCAATGCAGAGGCCAATGTATGCCCTTCTCAAAAGCCCTGCGCCACAGCTGGACCGCTACAAGGCACCTCTTCACTTTCTAAAGTACTCTTTCCATCATCATCATCAGCAGCAACATCATCATCATCATCATCATCACCCAAGAAATCTTTTCAAGGTGAGGCACTCTCACAGCCCTTGCAAGCTCTCAGAGCTGGACAGACTGCAGTAAGTGCCTTCCAGTTCCAGATCGACTGGAGGGACTTGCAGTCTGACCAGGAGGCCTTCTTCCACTACTTCAAGGTTTCCACCATACAATATCAATCAATCAATCAATCACTAATTATTTGTATAGCGCCCTTTACAATACAATATCATACACTACAATACAAGTACCACTCTTCTTTGCACCATTATCAGAGCATCTCACCACATCACGACTTTATGAACTGACTGAACTGAGCTTCTTTTCCTGATCTTGTTTCAATCAACGAAGCGCCTCAGTTGCTTTTCTTGGCGTTTCATTAAAGAGTACATAATCATCATCATCATCACTACACCTCTTCCTCCCTGCAGAGACTCCATCCTGGCAGCTTGAGGGACACCTTCGGAGAGTTCCTCGATGCTGACATCCTCTGCGCCATCATCGACGTCCTGCACACGCACTACGCCAGGTCACCTCTCTTTGGCCTATCTATAATCAAGTAGCTTCTAGTCATAATAGATGCACGTGTGGCGCAGCTTTTTAAGAGTTTCGAGTTTTGAATCAGTTGCAGTTTGCATAGCGGTAGCACTCGAGCACTACCACTACTGCAGAGAGGACCTGGACTGCTTCTGGGTGCTGCACCACTTGACTGACGTGCCAAGGTTTGCCATGATCTGCATGTTCCTCGACAAGGCACAAAAACAAGGTACATGAACGCCCTCTCTTCCAAGTGCAATCCAATTATAGCATATATCCGCAATACAATTTTAATGATTATATTTATCATAATTATAAATCATATTAACAAAGCGATGAGAATTATGTTGCACCACACAGCACTGCAAGAGATCTTCGTCAGGATGAGGAGCAGTCAGTTGCACGCGAGTGAACAACTTGACCAGCTCGCCTCCTCCTACCCCTGACCTCCCTCTGACCTCCCTCCGTAGAAAGCTTCATTGTGCATACGAGTGATTAACTGAAGCTATTATTTATATTATTGTCATTATTATGCTTTTTATTTTGATGAATAAGTTTGTTTATTGAAGATTCTTGTTTAAAAATTCAGGAATCAAAGATTCTAGGCTAGGGTGGTGCTTGCTGTTCTTTAGAGAGTTTGTAGATGAGATCCTTCATTTGTTTTCTCTTTTCGGAGGGCTGGCAAGAAGGCATCGCTTCATTTATGTTACAAATGGAAAAAATGCATTCTTAAAATGCGATAACTATCGAAAGTATTAATCACTGAACGCTTCCTCGCAAGTTTCAGCAATCACCATTGTAATACATTTATTTGTATAATTATAATAATTGCCATTAGAATTATAGACTGCCAAGCATTCATCACAGGCGCCACTCACTGAAAACTCTGCGAAGACTTCCTTGCGTAGTCTCCACACACCATCTCAGTGTTGCTGATGACGTGGATGCCGCAGTCGTAGGCTTGAGGAGGTAGGTGTGGTGATGACGATGACGGTTGGAGGAGGTTGTGTGGGGTGGTGACGATGGTGATTATGGTTTCAGATAGTTGTGTGATGATAGTTGTGGATGTGATAATAATGATGGTTGAAAAAGTGTGATGATGATGATGGTGAGTTACTTAATGGAAGTGAATGGTTGAGAGTATTTTGCAAGAACCATTAGATTGCTGTGCGGTTGAAGTTTCTTTGAACTCCAAGGTTTTCCCAGTTGCAGCTGTTGGGAGAGATTTGAATATTCATTTGAAAATGCCATTAGATTCACGAAATACATCGCATGTGCAAAAACAACATGTACTCTTGAAGGCGTGTCCTATGTGTTGAGCAAGTGTGAGGGCAGTGTTGTGGTTGCAGTGTGCTGCCGAGTCAAAGTGCTGACAACTTGCTTCTCTAGGGTACATCACCAACAGGCTCCTTGAAGGTGGAGAAATGCTTCAGATTTGCATTCAGTCCTTAGGTAGTATGATGGTTAAGAAAAGTTGATTAGATAGAGAATAGAGGAGTGTTGAAGGAATGAGCAACCAATGAGTGCCTCCAGCCTGCAGTTGCTCATTGTTGTTGTTAACTGGAATGCAGACTAAAGCCTTCTCAAACCAGCTCCCTATGAAGTCAAGCAAGTCATTGGCTGAAGGTTTTGTGTTATGGAAGTCATCACACTATCATATGAATTTTGAGATACTAAACTAGATTTATATATAAGATACTAATGAATGTTTTTTTTGAAATACTTTTATAGTTTATAAAATAATTATAAAAACAAATTAAGAAATTAGTGAAACCTTCACTGAATTTGATGATTTGAACCATTGAAGGATTTAAAAAAAGAAACTCCTCCATGTGGTCTTTATATTTGTCATATTCATAATATCTGTAATTTTAGAAATGCAAATATATAGCAAACATTAGATATTTTTAAAGTTTCAAGGATCACGTATTTTTCCTTGAAAAGTAATTGTTTGAAGATTTTTATCCTGAAGACTTTTTATCCGGAAGACTTTTAATCCGGAGGACTTTTTATCCGGAGGACTTTTTATCCGGAGGTCTTTTTATCCGGAGGACTTTTTATTCGAGGACTTTTTATCCGGAGGACTTTTTATCCGAGGACTTTTTATCCTAGAACCGAATTACTCATTAGGATAAATTAATTTTTTTAGCCTAGCTTACGGACTTACTAGTGCTATAATGTATAATGCAATGCATAGCTTATAGATTAATAGCTTAGATGATAAATTCGTTGGACCTGCAACTTAAAGGTCGCCAGTTCGAACCCCTATACTTAGTGTATATTATGCGGTGTTTCACGTCGTGTGAGTGGCGCCTCAGTTACGTTCCTTGGCGCATTATAAATAGGCATTATATTATATAGAAAACTTTTCTATTCTAAGAATGAGTTAATTAATATTTAAAAATACTTTGAAAGAGTAAGATTTTTTTTTATTTTAATAAACGTTATAAAAAATAGAAAAACTGCTAAGCATTGTCACTTCCTCTGCCTCTACCCCTGGGTTTACTGCCTCCCCTACCCCCTCTGCCATCTCCTCTTCCTCCCCTGTTTCCAAAAACTCCTGGAAATGTTTAGATATTTATATTGGCATTTTATAGGATTATATATTTTGCATTTCAATAATTGAAACAAGGTGCCAGAATAAGGCTATGATGATGTGAAAAAAGTCAAAATTATTCTCACCTCTTCCCCTTCCAGACCTCATATCTCCTCTGCCTCTTGATCTATGATTTACCTGAAAGAATGAATGAGTCAATGATTCGTTAATGAAAATATTTTTCAAAGCAAGAATGCAATACTTATTTTCACTCCATGCCACCTTTGCACCCACCTCTTCTTTCACCATGTCGACCACTTCATCTGGAATTCTGAGATATTTGATGGTGCTTCCTCTGATGTAGCATTCGGGCATCCTCCAAAACCTGTCTCCATCCTGCAAAAAATCAATATCACTGTTGTTACTACATTGTATTTTATAGCAAAAAGGTTCCTATTCTTATAGTATAAAGTTTGAAAAAGATTTTTTCACAAATATTAATTGATATGATAAGATATAAATGCCAGCAAACCCTGGAAGTGCAGATAACTTCTCTGAGGTTGATGTTCATCCAGTTGTCACAGCTCACCAAGTGGCCATTGTAGGTCTCTCCATTCTTCAACTCCACCAACTGGAGTGGAGTTTTAAAGTATTATCGAATTGTATGTACAAAATAAAATGAGAAAGTAACCATACCATAGGGTGGTTGATGGCTGTTCTGAGTAAGGACAGTGGTAACTGAAAGTAAGTATTAGCAATTGACACTTTTATAAAGAAATATATGAATATTTATAAAACTTGAAGTTTAAGACTAACCATTTTTTTAATAAAAAGAGACTAATTATTAGTCACTAATACAATTTTATTTTATACAAGTAATATATTATCGCTCAGAAACAAAGCCATTTTTAGTAAACTATTAGATGTTATTTTTTTTGCATAGACCTTTATTAAAACTACTTTTGTTATAAAATATTTTATTTATTGCACTTTAGTATAAAAAAAAATTAAGTTGTGCACTATTTTGTTTCGGTTTTCTGTAAAGCTAATTACGCTTTAGGCTCGGTTTAATTATAATTACTGCTGTTCTCATCGCAATATTACTTTTAATATTTCGTGGTATTGTAATTTTAAGGCCTATATATCATTAAAAGTTGAGTTTTTTTTTATTTTAAACGGCGATTTCACTCTAATCCTCGACTTTTATATGAATTCGATCTTCGGAATAGAGGCATTACTGGTATACCCTGGATTATATATTTGCCTACTTCAGTATTTGACATTTTCTTATAAATCACACCAATCAATGCTTTGCTAAGCATTAAAGGATTATTTAAATAAATTAGATCGAAATATTTTTTGCATGTTTTAAAATAATCATTAAAAAGAATTTTAAATTATTATCTCATCCCAGAAAGCGTTATGTCGAAGCAAGTTGGCCAACCACCATATCAAGGAATGATTTCTGGGGGTGAGTTTTCCGTTTTTAAATGTCTTTCATTAAAATCCGAAATAAGATGAGATCGAATCATTTTAATTGAATAAATAAATTTCTTTAGTAACTAACTAAATTTTAGTTGAAAATGAGAAATATAAAGACAATTTTTTTTACGAATTGTTGAATTTTTTTTTAAAATCACACCCACTTCTCAATGAAATAATTGAGAGGATAAAGGTATAACACTTCTTAAAGGGCTCCAAATGAAAGATTTAGAAATAATATTTAAGAAAAAGTTATTTAAAAAAAGATTGAAAAAAGATATAGTATAAATCTATCATAATAACAGTTAAAGGGAGCGGGGATGGCTTAGTTGGTAGACGTCGGACTTGCAACTTAAAGGTTGCCAGTTCGAATCCTTGGAAGCAACCGTGAACTATCATATACCTAGTGTATATGATGCGGTGTTTGCGACATATGCATTGAAAGATGTGTACGTCGTGTGGAGTGGCGCCTTGGCGCATAAGAACCATGGTTCTCAGAACCATTGTAACATGGCATGCGTCTGTCAGGCTGTGAATAGTATAGACAAAAAAAAAACTAATGAGTAAGAAATTAATATGTTTTATGATTGATTCACGTATGACAAAAATACATTCTCATTAAAGTATTGAGCACAAAAATATCATTTCTAGTTTCTATTGAGACCTCCAAACTGTTTCTAATTAAATTATTTTTTTTATGAATTTGCAATTTTCTTACTGATTTAGCAAGTCATGAATTGTTGAAGCAGGTGTCATGCCACCATTTTGTGTTGTTTTTTGTTATTTACCCTGCCTCACATCCACCATTCATCCAACCTCATATTCAACATTCATCCAACCTCACATCCACCCTTTATCCATCCTCACATTCACTATTAATCCAACCTCTATCCAACTTCACATCCACCATTCATCCAACCTCATATTCACCATTCATCCAACCTACATCCACCATTCATCCAAACTCACATCCACCATTCATCCAACCTACATCCACCATTCATCCAACCTACATCCACCATTCATCCAACCTACATCCACCATTCATCCAATCTCACATCCACCATTCATCCAACCTACATCCACCATTCATCCAACCTACATCCACCATTCATCCAATCTCACATCCACCATTCATCCAACCTACATCCACCATTCATCCAATCTCACATCCACCATTCATCCAATCTCACATCCACCATTCATCCAACCTACATCCACCATTCATCCAACCTACATCCACCATTCATCCAATCTCACATCCACCATTCATCCAACCTACATCCACCATTCATCCAATCTCACATCCACCATTCATCCAATCTCACATCCACCATTCATCCAATCTCACATCCACCATTCATCCAATCTCACATCCACCATTTATCCAAAATTTCATTCAAAGTCCATCCAGTCTCTCATACGAAATTCATCCAACCTCACATTCCTTGTCAAATGTCAAATCCATCATGACTAAGTGTTCACTGTTTAAATTTACTTAGTCATCTAAAAGCAATTAATTAATACTAAGCGTTAATTAAATTCATTTTCTAAATCCATCCCGCCCTAGATGTATTCTTTCTTCCACTCATCCTGCCTTCACTCACTCACTCATCCTTCCTCCTTCACCCTTCTTCATTCACCCATATATCCACCCACTCATTAATTCTTAACCTCACCCATATATCCTACTACCAAATACCCACCTTCACCCACACATCTACCTCTTCCCAGTCACATCTCCACCCTCCTCCCACACCCACCTCCATCCACCTCCCACACCCACCCACCCATCCACATCCACCTCCCACACCCACCCACCCATCCACATCCACCTCCTACACCCACCCACCTCCCACACCCACCCACCCACATCCACCTCGACCCACCCTCCCACACCCACCTCCCACACCCACCCACCCACATCCACCTCGACCCACCCTCCCACACCCACCTCCCACACCCACCCACCCACTTCCACACCCACCCACCCACTTCCACACCCACCCACCCACTTCCACACCCACCCACCCACACCCACCTCCACCCACCCCCACCCACGACCACCGACCATCCACCAGCAGGCGTTCTCTCGAACGGCCTCAAGGACATGGAGGCAGCAGGGTGCAGTAACGCCTTCGACATCCGTCTGCCAGACCTCCACAACAACCACCACCACCTTCACTACAACATCAACAACAACTATGACGTCTTCGCCGACAACTTTGGCTCCAAACTCCTTGGCCGCGACCTCATCCAGGGCATCATGGGCGATGAGTCCGTTGGCCACTACGACGACCCCACCACCACTGCCACCAACAGCAACACCATCATCGCCAACAACAACAACAACAACCTCACCATGGCGCCTAGCAAGAACCTTGAAAAGATTTGGAATTCATCCGACGAGAGCAACAACAACAATCATCATCATCACCCCCTCGGCGCCTCTTCCAACCATTCGTCCAGCAGCGACTTTTCCAGTGCCTTCCAGCCCTTCTCGAACAACGAGGGACTCGGTTTCTTGCGCAGGTCTTCCTCCATCACCGACGAACTGCCCTCCAACAACAACAACAACAACATTGTTGGCAGCAACAATGTATTCGCCGCTAGCAACAACACCGCAGTCGGTAGCAGCAGCAGCAGCAGTAGTATTGTAGGCAACAACAACAACAACAATGCTATCATTGGCAGCAGCAACAAGGCAGACAACAACAACAACAACTCAGACAATCTCTCTTCCAAACTCTCGAGTGGTGTTGAGTCACCAGTAACCATGGCAACAGACAACAATAACGCAGCAGCAACTTCCGCCAACAACAACGACAACATCAACAACAACCCCAACAACAGCCTGGGCTTTCTCGAGACCACACAAATCATGCAGGAGCGCATCAACAGCAACGAAGGGTGGGGCAAGAAACCAATCCGGCAAGACACTCCCTGGGTGTTGGAGGGCAGCATGTATGCGGGCAGACGAGATGACCTTGACCCCTTGCCCTCGCAACCCACTCCCCAACCCGACATGCAGGGGCCCTTCTGGGACCAGAACACTCGCATCTCCAACTGCTCAGAGTCTGACCGCAACTTTGGCGTGTGGACAGAACCTGGCAGGAGTAACACCATCGGAATGGCTGGTCAGTGGCCATTCCATTCTCTCAATTAGATTAAATAAAAATCATCATGATCATCATCATCTTCATCACTCCGCCCCACCATCATGCCATTAGGATGACTGACCATTTAAATCTCATGCTATTTCACTTTTCCTTTGGTAGTTCCACTACTTCACTACCACACCGTAGACACCAATCCATAACGGCTACAACACACTACTCCACCACCAAATACCACCAAACACCACTCCACCAACACCATATTAATCTCACCACAATCACCACTACCACCAAACACCATCTAAACATTCATCACCACATACCACTTCACCACTGCTACCACTTACCACCATCTCCACATTCCACCTCCCCAACCCATACATCACCAAACACCACCTGACCACCACCTGACCATCACCAAACACCACTTGACCACCACATCCGCTCAGGCACTTCAGGCGTGGGCATCTGGAAGACGAATCTGAACATGGGCGGCAAGCCAGACCTGCAAGCGCCCACCCCCCAACAACCACAACTCCCTCCACACCTCTTCCAACAACAACAACATCAACAGCAACAGCAATGGAATCCTGCAGACCCAAGGTGCTTTAGGGATCATCTTGTTTTATGGTACATTTCTATCAAACACTCACTACCATCACCACCAACAACACCACCACTACTACGACCATCATCACTACTACCATCACCACCTTCATTCCCATCACTACCAATACCAACATCATCATCGCAACCACCACTACTACGATTATCATACAACCACTACCTACATTATAACCACCACTTATACCACTATCATCACCACCACAAGCACCATCATCAACATCACTACCACAAACACCACCACAACGACCACCGATATACAACCACAACCAACATCATTACCAGTACCACAACCACCAACCACCACAACCACTCACAACCACCACCACAACCACCCACAACCACAAAAGATTGCTACTAGCGGCGGTGGCTCAGCGCTTGAGTGAGGACGACTCGAAAGCCAAGTGGTCCTCTTCCTCCTCCTCCTCCAACATCACTCCCTGGGAGGACAAGAACATCTTCAACTCACTCGCCTCCGCTGCAGCCAACAACGCCCCCAACCACCCCGCCGTCAACAACCCCTGGAACTCTAGTCAGAGGGTGCGTGCAGCCTTTCAATAATCTTTTATGATGTTTTCTCTCAATCATTCTCCGTTTTTCTCTCCTTCTATTAAGTACTTTTCCATTATTGTTGTATAACACACACACACACACACACACACACACACACACACACACACACACACACACACACACACACACACACACACACACACACACACACACACACACAAACATACACACATTCAAAGGTGGATGGTATGCAGCCAGATATCAACCCAAACATCCTTCAGCTTCTCTCTCTAGGAGTACCTGTATGTATGCTTCTGTACTTCTTAGTGTATCTCTCAATGCATGCTTTCATGCCTGGGTCTAGGGACTATTAATGATAATGCGGATGATGATAATGATGATTAAGATTATTATTACTGTTATTACTACTATTATTATATTTAAATTCTTTTTTAATTCTTATTTCAGCTTGAGAACGCACAGAAGTTCGCTCAAAGCAATGACATGCAAGGTGAGATGTTGCATCTCTCAGTAACAACTAACTCCAACTCTAACTCCTCCACTTCAGTAACAACTAACCCCAACCCCAACTCCTCCACCTCAGTAACAACTAACTCCAACTCCAACTCCTCCACTTCAGTAACAACTAACCCCAACCCCAACTCCTCCACCTCAGTAACAACTAACCCCAACTCCAACTCCTCCACCTCAGTAACAACTAACCCCAACTCCTCCACCTCAGTAACAACTAACTCCAACTCCAACTCCTCCACCTCAGTAACAACTTACCCCAACCCCAACTCCTCCACCTCAGTAACAACCAACCCCAACTCCTCCACCTCAGTAACAACTAACCCCAACTCCAACTCCTCAGTAACAACTAACCCCAACTCCAACTCCTCCACCTCAGTAACAACTAACCCCAACCCCAACTCCTCCACCTCAGTAACAACTAACCCCAACCCCAACTCCTCCACCTCAGTAACAACTAACCCCAACTCCTCCACCTCAGTAACAACTAACCCCAACTCCAACTCCTCCACCTCAGTAACAACTAACCCCAACTCCTCCACCTCAGTAACAACCAACTCCAACTCCAACTCCTCCACCTCAGTAACAACTTACCCCAACCCCAACTCCTCCACCTCAGTAACAACCAACCCCAACTCCTCCACCTCAGTAACAACTAACCCCAACTCCAACTCCTCAGTAACAACTAACCCCAACTCCAACTCCTCCACCTCAGTAACAACTAACCCCAACTCCTCCATCTCAGTAACAACTAACCCTAACTCCTCCACCTTAGTAACAACTAACCCCAACTCCTCCACTTCAGTAACAACTAACCCTAACTCCTCCACCTCAGTAACAACTAACCCCAACTCCTCCATCTCAGTAACAACTAACTCCAACTCCTCCACCTCAGTAACAACTAACCCCAACTCCAACTCCTCCACCTCAGTAACAACTAACTCCAACTCCTCCACCTCAGTAACAACTAACCCCAACTCCTCCACCTCAGTAACAACTAACCCCAACTCCTCCACCTCAGTAACAACTAACCCCAACCCTAACTCCTCCACCTCTGTAACAACTAACCCCAACTCCAACTCCTCCACCTCAGTAACAACTAACCTCAACCCCAACTCCTCCACCTCTGTAACAACTAACCCCAACTCCAACTCCTCCACCTCAGTAACAACTAACCCCAACTTCAACTTCTCCACCTCAGTAACAACTAACCCCAACCCCAACTCCTCCACCTCTGTAACAACTAACCCCAACTCCAACTCCTCCACCTCAGTAACAACTAACCCCAACCCCAACTCCTCCACCTCTGTAACAACTAACCCCAACTCCAACTCCTCCACCTCAGTAACAACTAACCCCAACCCCAACTCCTCCACCTCTGTAACAACTAACCCCAACTCCAACTCCTCCATTTCAGTAACAACCAACTCCAACTTCTCCACCTCAGTAACAACTAACCCCAACTCCTCCATCTCAGTAACAACTAACCCCAACTCCTCCACCTCAGTAACAACTAACCCCAACTCCTCCACCTCAGTAACAACTAACCCCAACTCCTCCCCTTCAGTAACAACTAACCCCAACTCCAACTCCTCAGTAACAACTAACCCCAACTCCAACTCCTCCACCTCAGTAACAACTAACTCCAACTCCTCCACCTCAGTAACAACTAACCCCAACTCCAACTCCTCCACTTCAGTAACAACTAACCCCAACTCCTCCACCTCAGTAACAACTAACCCCAACTCCAACTCCTCCACCTCAGTAACAACTAACCCCAACTCCAACTCCTCCACCTCAGTAACAACTAACCCCAACTCCAACTCCTCCACCTCATTAACAACTAACCCCAACTCCAACTCCTCCACCTCAGTAACAACTAACTCCAACTCCAACTCCTCCACCTCAGTAACAACTAATCCCAACTCCTCCACCTCAGTAACAACTCACTCCAACTCCAACTCCTCCACCTCAGTAACAACTAACCCCAACTCCAACTCCTCCACCTCAGTAACAACTAACCCCAACTCCTCCACCTCAGTAACAACTAACTCCAACTCCAACTCCTCCACCTCAGTAACAACTAATCCCAACTCCTCCACCTCAGTAACAACTAACTCCAACTCCAACTCCTCCACCTCAGTAACAACTAATCCCAACTCCTCCACCTCAGTAACAACTAACAACTAACCCCAACTCCTCCACCTCAGTAACAACTAACCCCAACTCCTCCCCTTCAGTAACAACTAACCCCAACTCCAACTCCTCAGTAACAACTAACCCCAACTCCAACTCCTCCACTTCAGTAACAACTAACTCCAACTCCTCCACCTCAGTAACAACTAACCCCAACTCCAACTCCTCCACCTCAGTAACAACTAATCCCAACTCCTCCACCTCATAAACAACTAACCCCAACTCCAACTCCTCCACCTCAGTAACAACTAACCCCAACTCCAACTCCTCCACCTCAGTAACAACTAACCCCAACTCCTCCACCTCAGTAACAACTAACCCCAACTCCAACTCCTCCACCTCAGTAACAACCAACTCCAACTCCAACTCCTCCACCTCAGTAACAACTAACCCCAACTCCAACTCCTCCACCTCAGTAACAACTAACCCCAACTCCTCCACCTCAGTAACAACTAACCCCAACTCCAACTCCTCCACCTCAGCAACAACTAATCCCTTCCTTTAACTCTCTGTAACTCTCCATCATCACCATCTGCCTTAGTCACTCTCCATCTCTTACACCACGCCTTACCCACTCTCATCTCACTCGCTCTCACGCCACACACCCTCCACCTCACCCACCCTCCACCTCACCCACCCTCCACCTCACCCACCCTCCACCTCACCCACCCTCCACCTCACCCACCCTCCACCTCACCCACCCTCCACCTCACCCACCCTCCACCTCACCCACCCTCCACCTCACCCACCCTTCACCTCACCCACCCTCCACCTCACCCACCCTCCACCTCACCTCACCCACCCTCCACCTCACCCACCCTCCACCTCACCCACCCTCCACCTCACCCACCCTCCACCTCACCCACCCTCCACCTCACCCACCCTACACCTCACCCACCCTCCACCTCACCCACCCTCCACCTCACCCACCCTCCACCTCACCCACCCTCCACCTCACCCACCCTCCACCTCACCCACCTTCCACCTCACCCACCCTCCACCTCACCCACCCTCCACCTCACCCACCCTCCACCTCACCCACCCTCCACCTCACCCACCCTCCACCTCACCCACTCTACACCTCACCCACTCGACACCTCACCCACTCTACACCTCACCCACCCTCCATCCACCCAACCACACCCCTTCAACCACTCCAGGCAAGGGCAAGCAGTTCGGGGGCGGCAGCTTCGACGGCACGAGGGGACGCCCCCTCTTCGCGCAGAAGCTGCACAACGCCGCACCCTCGCCCCTGCCACACTCCTTCAACCCCCCTCCCGCCCGCATCGACTTCAACCCCTCCTCCCTCCTCCACTCGAACATCTTCTCCCCTGGCAACAACCCCCCCTCCATGCCCCCCTTCAACGGCCTTAACCCTCAGGTTACCACCCTCCCCCCCCACTATTACACCTTGCCTTGTCTTGTCTTATGTGTCTGTCTGCTACTTTTGTGGTAACTAATAGTCTTTTGGTTGTTACAATGATTATTCTGGTTGTTACAATGATTATTCTGGTTGTTACAATGATTATTCTGGTTGTTACAATGATTATTTTGGTTGTTACAATGATTATTCTGGTTGTTACAATGATTATTTTGGTTGTTACAATAATTATTTTGCTTGTTACAATGATTATTTTGGTTGTTACAATGATTATTTTGGTTGTTACAATGATTATTTTGCTTGTTACAATGATTGTTTTGGTTGTTACAATGATTATTCTGGTTGTTACAATGATTATTTTGGTTGTTACAATGATTATTTTGCTTGTTACAATGATTGTTTTGGTTGTTACAATGATTGTTTTGGTTGTTACAATGATTATTTTGGTTGTTACAATGATTGTTTTGGTTGTTACAATGATTATTTTGGTTGTTACAATAATTATTTTGAATGTTACAATGATTGTTTTGGTTGTTACAATGATTATTCTGGTTGTTACAATGATTATTTTGGTTGTTACAATGATTATTTTGGTTGTTACAATGATTATTTTGGTTGTTACAATAATTATTTTGAATGTTACAATGATTGTTTTGGTTGTTACAATGATTATTTTGGTTGTTACAATGATTATTTTGGTTGTTACAATGATTGTTTTGGTTGTTACAATGATTATTCTGGTTGTTACAATGATTATTTTGGTTGTTACAATGATTATTTTGGTTGTTACAATGATTATTTTGGTTGTTATCATCATCATTGTAATCCCCATTTCTATCATTGTCCAAATCTTTATCATCATCATCATCATCATCATCTTCGTCATCACCAGGAGAACGCTCTGAAGGCTCAGCAGTTGTTGATGGCGTTGCAGCAACAGCAGCAGCAACAACAACAACAACAACTGCAACAAAACAACAACAACCCCGACCTTTCGGCCATGATGATGATGATGTTGAACGAAGCAAAAGCAGGTGTGTTTGTTGTTGTTGTTGTGTGTGTGTGTGTGTGTGTGTGTGTGTGTGTGTGTGTGTGTGTGTGTGTGTGTGTGTGTGTGTGTGTGTGTGTGTGTGTGTGTGTGTGTGTGTGTGTGTGTGTGTGTGTGTGTGTTGCTTTTGTACAGTTTGTATTGTTTCATTTGTTCTTGCCGTGAGCACATCATAACAAAAATATTAAGAACATCCACAACAATCAAAAACAACAACAACAACACCAAAAACAACAACAACAACACCAAAAACAACAACAATAACAACAACACAGGTGGCGACGCTTCGAAAGAGACAATACTCTCGCAACTGATGAGCAACATGCGAATGGACAACAACAACATCAACAGATGGATGCCTGGCAACAACAACAACAACATCAACAACAACAACAACGACAACAACAACTGGAACCTACCACACCAGGACGAAAACGCTTTCTTCAGCAACCATAACAACCTCAACAACCACCAAGGCGGGGGTGCTGGCATGGGGGGTCACTTGTTCAACAACAACAACAACAACAGACTGCCCAGCTGGCAGGCGAACAAACTTCCGCATCCAAACACCGCCAACATCCAGTACAACTGGCTCTTCATCAAGAACTTCTCAGGCGTTCGTTCCTTTCATTGCCATCCATCCATCCATCCATCCATCCATTCATCCATCCATCCATCCACCTACCCATCCACCCATCCATCCATTCATCCATCCATACATCAATCCATTCATTCATCCATCAATCCATTCATCAATCCACGCACCTACCATCCATCCACCCACCCTCACCCCTGTCCACCCACCCACAGGACGCGCCTTCCCTGCAGTTCATCGGCTCTCAGAACAGAGCGCTCAAGTACTTCGGCGGGCTCCAGAGCAACTCCGTGCTGGTCTTCTTCTCGACGACCGAGGACGCTATGAAGGCAAAGGCGCAGTTCGCGATCGCCGGCATGCAGTTCGAGCTGCTCGACAACGCCACCGCCAACAGGGAGCTCCAGTCCGGCATGTGGAACGCCCTGCCCTCCGCCCTCCATCCCCACCACCACCAGCAGCAGCCGCCTTTCCTGCCTCGACCCCCCCTTGCGCCTGGATCCATGTGGCCCCCTGTGAGGTTTTGAAGCCCTCTACTCCTCCCTCCTTTTCTCCCTCCCTTTCTTCTTCCCTTTCTCCCTCCCTCCCTCCCTTCCTTCCTCCCTCTCTTCCTTCCTCCTTCCCTTCCTCCCTCCTTCCCTCTCTCCCTTCCTCCCTCTCTCCATTCCTTCCTCCCTACCCTCCCTTCCTTCCTCCCTCCCTCCCTTCCTCCCTCCCTCCCTTCCTCAGATGGAATACCTTCCAACTACCTACCCTCCATTCCTAAGGCTGCTGTTGTAAAGCCGATGCCATCATTCTGCCTCCCTTCTTTTATACCCCTCTTCCATCCATTCATCCATCACTCCTTCTACTTATCCATCCATCTATCTTCTCCCATCCATCTATCTTCTCCCATCCATCTATCTTCTTTTCCTTCTCATCCATCTTTCTATCCATCAATTCATCCCTCTTTCCATCCATTCATCTCCCACCCCACTGCAACCCACCACCACCACCCTACCTCCGAAGGCCTTTCCATGCACTCATCCATCGTTTCCACTGCTTTGCACTCTTGAGATGATTATCATGAGGCCTATGTTGGTGATGATGATGATGATGAGGTGGTGAGTGAATGAGTGAGTGAGTGAACGAATGAGGGTGGTGCTGGTGCTGATGATGATAGTGATATTTCGTCTCAAGACTCATGTGTTTTCTTCGGTGTTACAAACTACTTCAGCATTATTACCATTGCACGTTTTACTCAACACCACCAGAATCATCATCATCGGCACCATTACAACATCATCATCATCATCATCATCATCATCATCATTAACATCAGAATCGTAATTATCATTGTATTTCTATGAAGTAAATCCCCATGATCTTCCTCTCCACCACCATGATCATCATCAACACCTTCACCACCTTCATCACCATCATCATCATCATCATCATCGTTGTTGTGGTTACTGAATCAAATTTCCATATAAATATATATCCATCCTTCATCCGTTATATATATATATATATATATATATATATATATATATATATATATATATATATATATATATATATATATATATATATATATATATATATATATATATATATATATATATATATATATATATATATATATATATATATATATATATAATGTATGTATATTTTTGTGTTGAAGGCAATGATGAAATGATGACATTTACTACTCAGCACTCATCATGATTTTAATGATTTCCTTTATTATAATTTATTTATAGATTCTATATTTATTATAATTTATTTATAGATTCTATATTTATTATAATTTATTTATAGATTCTATATTTATTATAATTTATTTATAGATTCTATATTTATTATAATTTATTTATAGATTCTATATTTATTATAATTTATTTATAGATTCTATATTTATTATAATTTATTTATAGATTCTATATTTATTATAATTTATTTATAGATTTTATATTTCTTATAATTTATTTATAGATTTTATATTTATTATAATTTATTTATAGATTCTATATTTATTATAATTTATTTATAGATTAGAATATTTTATTAAGTATTTTATTTTATATTTTCATTAGATATTATTATTATTTATTATCGTTATATTTTTAGTTCTTATATATTTATTACTTAATAATATTTCGCGAGATGACAGTCCGCTTGAGAATTATGGAACCATGTTGTTTTGTATCTCCAGATTATGTACTCGCATAAACACACATACACACACGCACACACACACATACACACACGCACATACACACACGCACATACACACACGCACATGCACACACTTACACATAAACACACATGCTCACACACACATACACACACGCACGCACGAACGCACACACAAACACATACATAGGGTCAATTATCATTCAAAGTGATTCATAAGCTTGCCTCTTGGACTTTTATATCTATGTAATTGTGCGTTTGTTTGTATGTTTGTGTTTGTGTGTTTGTATTTGTGTGTCGTGAATTGTACAACTGCATAACACTCGTGAAGACAGTCAACACGGGATCCATCCATCCATCCTTCATCCATCTGTCCATCAATCCATCCATTCATCCATCATTATCTCGTCTTCTTTTAACCCACTATGTAAGTCATTTATTCATCCATTGACTCATCTTTATTCTCATTTATTCCAATTATCAAAATCATCATCAGCACTACCATTAACAACATCATCATCAGCACCACCATCTCGGTTGTTACATGGTTTGTTACACGTTGTTACCTTGTTACTTTGTTGCATTTGTTGCTCTCATATGTTGCCATTCATTAATTATCTAAATATTAAAAGTGTGTGTGTGTATGTGTGTGTGTGTGTGTGTGTGTGTGTTTTTGTGTGTGCGCGCGCGTGTGTGTGTGTGAGAAGAGTGGACGTGTGATGATTTCAAATGACTGCAAGCATAATCAAAGTTGCAGCAGCAGCAGCTGTGGCTGGCCTGTTGTGCAGCAATGGCAGCCGCTGTTCTGACGCATTATTTAGCAATCTTTTGTAGACTGTAAAACGCTTCAAACTTTGTAAACTTCTTATGCCTCAGTTATGATGATCATCATCGTTATCACCATCGTCATTATCACCATCGTCATTATCACCATCGTCATTATCACCATCGTCATTATCACCATCATCATTATCACCATCGTCATTATCACCATCGTCAT
>OX030962.1:1943609-1976109 GCA_943735955.1 Piscicola geometra
CTATATAAATTTTATATAGTTCTAAAACTTCTTTTGCTGGTGAGACTTTTAAAATTTGAAGATGGTATAAGTTCTGTATATCGCATTTTAAAATAACTAATCGCATTTTTATGGATTAGAATTCATTTTAACTAAAATATTTAAAGAGTTTCAAACTCGTAGATCTAAAAGACTAAACTTTAGTTTACTTTAGTTACTTAGTGACTAAAGGAAAGACAACGACGCGCAAGCGGTGGCTTTTAAAATTTGAATGTCCTGGTATGTCCAAAAGTAATAAATTAAAAGGTAAATGATTTCATTAATGACATTAATTTTTTTAAATTTTATTCAAAAGATATATAACATACATTTTCATGAAATGGTGCTTCTTTAAAAAATATTTTATTTTGAAGATGTTATACGGGTTTTACCACTAAAACGAAATTTGTGAGAGTTGATTTCAACTTACAGATTAGCGCCATGTAAAAAAATGTAGACAATTCAATTTTTAATTTTAAAATGTATCATTTTTTTAAATCAATAAATTCTTTCACTAGCGTGATTATTAAATGAAAAGGTATACGAGGTGCCGTTGTTTAACAGCATTTCCTGAAATCGTATACTCTTTGTTTGAATCGTTTAATTTTAGATAAAAAAAGTAGAATAAATTATAGAAATTGAATGCATTAAAAAGGTTATTGCATTATCTATTTTTTAATAATAATTTTATTTAGTTTCAAAATATCGTTACTTAAATAAAGGTACTTTACAATTTTACATGTTGAAAATGACGTTTTCTGAAAAAACCCACTTTTAGCTCATTAACATAACGTCTACCGGCATTGCTACTGTAGCATTGCTACATGTATGAGATTTAGAAGTTTACTTTATTTTTGTGTTTTATCTTATATTTTATTTTTTTAATGCTACATTTGATGTTAAATTGACAAATTCTTTCTTACTTTTTTAGGATGCCAATGAAACAACAGCCGGAACACTAGAGGCTCTGATCAGAGAAGTAGGTTGATTTATCAGCTTGTTATTTATATTATAAGTTTTATGTTTATTTCATTAATATTTATTTATTCATTATTAATGTTGAATTCAAAGCATCATTATCACTTCTTCACCAGGTTGTCAAGACAGCATCATCAACAAATATAGAAAAAACCTTTGAGAAGAAAAAACAGAATGATAATAATAATAATAATAATATTAATAATAATAGTAATGTCAATAATAGTAGCAATAACAATATTAATTTTAGAATCAACAAAGAGGCAAGAATAGACATAAATAACGACAAGAGTGATGATGGTGAGAAGGAAAAGGGTGATGATGATAATGATCATGTTGTTATTCAGATAAAGGGAAAAAATGATTCTACAAAAAAAAATGTCAAATCATTATCATCATCATCACCCATCAGCCCAATCGCATCATCATCATCTTCATCAACCAATCTCCTCATTCCTTCAGCATCCACCACTTTCTCGACACCATTATCATCACAATCATCGCCCAACAACAATATTTGCGGTGGAAAAAAAGTTCAATGCAATCCACCACAACAACAACAACAACAATGCAAGCCACAACAACAAACACAATACAATCATCAACAACAATGCAATCAACAACAACAACAAACACAATACAATCATCAACAAAAACAACAATACAATCATCAACAACAACAACAACAACAACAAAAACAACAACAATATGATCAGCAAAACATTTTAACATCCTACAGTTCAGTCACACGCTCCCTCATTCAAGGTTTGGCATACGCACACTAATACACACTCTGTGTTTGTGTGTGTGTGTGTGTGTGTGATTGTATGTATGTGTGTGTGTTTGTGTGTGTCTGTGTATGTGTGTGTCTGTGTATGTGTGTGTGTTTGTGTGCGTGTGTGTCTGTGTGTGTGCGTGTGAGGCTAGAAGCAGCACTATCAACCTTGTAGACACCAGTACAAGGGGATGGCAGGTGGGGGTGGAGGCGTTGAGGGTGGTGGACACACTTCATTCTCTCTCGAGAGAACTTGCTATTTCTGGTAGGACAACAGTAATAACTATCATCATCATCATCATCATCATCATTGTCACCATCATCATCTTCATCATCAAAAAAATATTTCAATATTGAGTCAAGCTGCTTTCATTTCAAGTGACTTTTTTCTCCCACATAGCCGACCTAGATTTGGGAATCTCGCAACGAATCATGTGCCTTGCTAGCTGTCTGCGACCTATTTTGTTCACGCTGCAACTGCAACTGCAACAAGACAACAACAACAGTGGTAATGATGGCGATACAACAGATGAAACAAACTACAACTACAACAACAACAACAACAACAGCAACAACATTGATGGTGTCAACAACGACCAGCTTACCTCGTGTATGAATCATTACAGAGAGGTGTTGCTATGCCTGGACTCCTTCTGGCTGGTGAGTCGTTATCGTGAGGTAGCTATTTTGTTGCATCACTTGTCGTTATCGTGAGGTAGCTGTTTTGTTGCATCACTTGTCGTTATCGTGAGGTAGCTATTTTGTTGCATCACTTGTCGTTATCGTGAGGTTGTGATTGTAATTTATCATTTTAAATATATTTCATTTTCACAGGGTTTGGCACACAGGAGTTCAACTGACCAATCAGACGAGAGCTTTCAAAAAGCTGATCGCTCATTGGTTGAAGCTCTTTGCAGACTCACTTCCTATCTAGCGTGCTGCTTCCTTCAACTCAATCTACCTCCTCCTCCTTTCAAGGAGGTGGTGATGATGATTGTGATGATGGTGGTGATGATGATGATGTTGATGATGATGGTGGTGTTGATGATGAGGATGTTGATGATGATGATGTTGATGATGATGATGTTGATGATGTTGATGATGAAGATGTTGATGATGATTATGCTGCTGATGATAATGATTTCTTCATCATGCGCCACAGTTCTCTCTATCGATCTGTTCCACCTTCTTGGGCAGTTGTCATCAGCAACTACAATCATCACTCCTCCACAGCATCACATCCGTCAATCGCTCTTTTGACAAACTGCTGCGTAAAATCAACAAACTGTTGAAGAGAAATGACGGTAATGATAACGATGGTGGTGATGATATCGATGATGACGGCGATGATGATGATGATGATGGCGGGGGTGGTAGTAGTAGTGATAGTCGTGAGAACGGCAAAGTGCAGTTGGCGACTCTGCTGGCGCTGCATCCACTCATCACGACCACACGACAACTACTGCTAATCCTCAGGCAGATCCACACTGAACTGCACAACAACAACAACAACAACAACAACCTTCTGATGACGATGGTGCCTACCACTACCCCCGCTAACTCGAAGATGGATGATGACGTCACGATGACCAAGTACTACAAGCACGTGACCGGAGTGAGGGGGGCAGTGGAGGGGTTGGGAGTGGAGGTGGATGAGTTGTTGGATTCATTCCTTCTCTCCATCCAGCGTTCCTCTGAGGTCACGTTGTTGACCTCGAAACGCTTGACTCGCTTGACCTTCAAGTTGCAGTCTTCGTGTGTCAAGGTCATCGGCATGTGCGTAGAAGGACTGGAAGTGGGAGGAGGGGCGGAGAGGGGAGGGGAGGATGGAGAGAAGGAGCAGGAGGGGAGGAATGACGGAGGAGGAGGAGGAGGAGGAAGAGGAGGGAGGGCGCAGGTGCATCAGTGTGGAGGACTGTTCACGAACGAGCAAGTGGAGGTGTTGGTGGAGGTGAGCAGGCTGTTGGAGGGAAACTGCCAGCGAATCAGGAGTGAGCTCAACAACTGCATCTTCAACCACCCCCACTTCCAGCCCACCTCCACCTACTTTCCTTCCACCCACCAACTAGCCACTCCTCCCACCCTCCCCCACTCCTCCCTCTCTTCCTTCGAGGCCAGAGGCTCAGGAAACCTACTGCGCAGGTCAATGCACACCAGAAACGAGGTTCAGAGCTTCCAGAAAAGGTTCTCTTCTCAATTAACGCCAATTAACCTCACTGAATTCAATTAACGCCAATTAAACTCATTGATTTTATGCACATTACACTTTCAAATTCAATTAATGTGGATTTGGTCAAAATAAAATTTCACATTAAACTTTTAATTTATTTAAATTTCACATTTCCTTCAGAGAGCTCCCATCGACACCACACTCCATCTTATCATCTCAACAACAACAACAACAGAAACAACCTCAACAACAACCACAACAACAAAATCAAGCAGTCAACAAAAGGTTTTCAATAATGTACATCGAGGTGGACAGTCAGCAGACGAGACTTTCCAAACAGTCCACAAGCTTCAACAACAACAACTTCAACAACAATTGGGAGGGATTCACTAGAGACTACAACAACCGTTTCCAACAATCACAACTATCCCAACAAAAACATCAACTACCTCATCAACACCAACCATCCCAACAACAACATCAACAACCTTCTCAACAACAACATCAACAACCATCTCAACAACGACAACTCTCTCAGCTACAACAGCAACGATACAAGCAACTCGGCAACAACAACAAAACAGTTTCTGTTGAGAATCTTAAACATTTGGACAACTTCAACAACAACAACCTCAACAACAACACTAGGAAAAACAGTGAAATGATGACGTCACAAGAACAACTTTACAGACTCGTCAACAATTACAACAAGAACACGAACATCCCTGCTGTCAGGAGTCGCAACAACAACAACAACAATATAAACAGACACTCATACGCCCAGTGAGTGATAAACTACAACTGCAACTACTACTACTACTACTACCACTACTACTACTACTACTACCACTACTACCACTACTACTACTACTACTACTACTACTACTACTACTACTACTACTACTACTACGACAACTACTACTACTGCAACAACTGCAACTACTACTACTACCACCACTACTACTACTACTACTACTGCATATACTGCAACTACTACTACTACCACTACTACTGTTACTACTACTACTACTACTACTCCTACTACTACTACTACTACTACTACTACTACTAAAACTGCAACAATTTTTCTAGAGCTTCTTTTTATATGTGCACTACTTGCGTGTTTTTTGAGTCTGAGATTGATTGATTGATTGAGATTGGAAGGGCAAGTTAAAATTAATTTTCTGTCTTCACCATCCTCCATGCCGCACCTCCCTTTCCCTGGGCGAATTGACCTTGAAACTCGCAAATCAAGCCACGTAAATTATATTTTTGGGAAATTATCAGAGAGATGGTGAAAGATATAAGAGATAAGATATGTAGAGATGAGAGAGGGATGATGGGACAAAAGGAGATTTTTTTGAAAGGTAAATTTAGTATTTAAGTTAAAATTAGTATTTAAACTTAGTATTTCATTTAAACTTAGTATTTTAGGCAACTTTGTTTTCTACAGCTTGCACAATGTCGCACCTTTGGAACGTTTATTGCTCTGCTTTTTGTCTTTTTTTTTTATTGATTTAAAATGATTTTCTATTTGAAATAAGCACGCTGCAATTTACAACGGTTCTTCAAATGTGTGAATTTTTACTTATTTTGTATCACTATTAAAATAAACCAGGAAAGAAGGTCCAGATGAAGAGATATTTGTCGATTAAATATGCTTTCATTCTCTGATATTTCCAACATTCGTTGCAAATAGTCGACTCAATGTGAATTTCTAGCACGTATTTCGTGTGTGTGAGTTAATTTCTGTGAATTTTTCTACTCAATTTTCGAAATTTTATTAATAAACGTTTTCAAAGAAATAAAAATCGAAATAATTTGTCGTCACCTCGACCCTCTTCTCATCCTTCCCACCATAGCATCATTTTTTGTTACCTCCACTCTTCCCTTCCTCCTCCTTCCCTCCATAGCATCATCTTTTGTTACCTCCACTCTTCCCTTCCTCCTCCTTCCCTCCATAGCATCATCTTTTGTTACCTCCACTCTTCCCTTCCTCCTCCTTCCCTCCATAGCATCATCTTTTGTTACCTCCACTCTTCCCTTCCTCCTCCTTCCCTCCATAGCATCACTTTTTGTTACCTCCACTCTTCCCTTCCTCCTCCTTCCCTCCATAGCATCATCTTTTGTTACCTCCACTCTTCCCTTCCTCCTCCTTCCCTCCATAGCATCACTTTTTGTTACCTCCACTCTTCCCTTCCTCCTCCTTCCCTCCATAGCATCACTTTTTGTTACCTCCACTCTTCCCTTCCTCCTCCTTCCCTCCATAGCATCACTTTTTGTTACCTCCACTCTTCCCTTCCTCCTCCTTCCCTCCATAGCATCATCTTTTGTTACCTCCACTCTTCCCTTCCTCCTCCTTCCCTCCATAGCATCATCTTTTGTTACCTCCACTCTTCCCTTCCTCCTCCTTCCCTCCATAGCATCATCTTTTGTTACCTCCACTCTTCCCTTCCTCCTCCTTCCCTCCATAGCATCATCTTTTGTTACCTCCACTCTTCCCTTCCTCCTCCTTCCCTCCATAGCATCATCTTTTGTTACCTCCACTCTTCCCTTCCTCCTCCTTCCCTCCATAGCATCATCTTTTGTTACCTCCACTCTTCCCTTCCTCCTCCTTCCCTCCATAGCATCATCTTTTGTTACCTCCACTCTTCCCTTCCTCCTCCTTCCCTCCATAGCATCATCTTTTGTTACCTCCACTCTTCCCTTCCTCCTCCTTCCCTCCATAGCATCATCTTTTGTTACCTCCACTCTTCCCTTCCTCCTCCTTCCCTCCATAGCATCATCTTTTGTTACCTCCACTCTTCCCTTCCTCCTCCTTCCCTCCATAGCATCATCTTTTGTTACCTCCACTCTTCCCTTCCTCATCCTCCCCACCATAGCATCATCTTTTGTTACCTCCACTCTTCCCTTCCTCCTCCTTCCCTCCATAGCATCATCTTTTGTTACCTCCACTCTTCCCTTCCTCCTCCTTCCCTCCATAGCATCATCTTTTGTTACCTCCACTCTTCCCTTCCTCCTCCTTCCCTCCATAGCATCATCTTTTGTTACCTCCACTCTTCCCTTCCTCCTCCTTCCCTCCATAGCATCATCTTTTGTTACCTCCACTCTTCCCTTCCTCCTCCTTCCCTCCATAGCATCATCTTTTGTTACCTCCACTCTTCCCTTCCTCCTCCTTCCCTCCATAGCATCATCTTTTGTTACCTCCACTCTTCCCTTCCTCCTCCTTCCCTCCATAGCATCATCTTTTGTTACCTCCACTCTTCCCTTCCTCCTCCTTCCCTCCATAGCATCATCTTTTGTTACCTCCACTCTTCCCTTCCTCATCCTCCCCACCATAGCATCATCTTTTGTTACCTCCACTCTTCCCTTCCTCCTCCTTCCCTCCATAGCATCATCTTTTGTTACCTCCACTCTTCCCTTCCTCCTCCTTCCCTCCATAGCATCATCTTTTGTTACCTCCACTCTTCCCTTCCTCCTCCTTCCCTCCATAGTACTCTTCGTAGTCGTATTCCCTGAATGGCACCACCTTCTCCAAGCCTCCTGCAGGCCACATGCATGCATTCATAAATTCAATAATTCACCACCTCATGCATGCATTCACTCAAGCCTTCACAAGCCCATGCATGCATTCGTTTTTAACCAATGCATACATGCATTAATTCCTCAACCGACGCATGCATCTACCAGCCTGTGAGGATTCATTCACTCACCTCTGTCCCAAGCCTGTTCAATCGCCACCCTCAACTTCTTCTGCTGCAGTTGGCACAGGTCTGTGTGGTAAGTTCTCATGGCTGCATGCATTCACCACACCATCCAATCAATTCACCACACCATCCAATCAATTCACCACACCATCCAATCAATTCACCACACCATCCAATCAATTCACCACACCATCCAATCAATTCACCACCCCATCCAATCAATTCACCACACCATCCAATCAATTCACCACACCATCCAATCAATTCACCACCCCATTCAATCAATTCACCACACCATCCAATCAATTCACCACACCATTCAATCAATTCACCACACCATCCAATCAATTCACCACACCATTCAATCAATTCACCACCCCATCCAATCAATTCACCACACCATCCAATCAATTCACCACACCATCCAATCAATTCACCACACCATCCAATCAATTCACCACCCCATTCAATCAATTCACCACCCCATTCGATCAATTCACCACCCCATTCGATCAATTCACCACACCATTCAAGTGACAAGTGATCTTAATGGCAGACTTGTGGAGCCGAGCCGGAGCCGTCACTTTTTGCAAGAGCCGGAGTCGGAGCCATGATCGTTGGCAAAGCTGAAAAGTCTGGCATCTCCAGCTATCAACTCTATTTCATTAAAGCAGAATTTTTTTTGCAAAACAAAAAGCTTCCGAACTTTAAAATTGTTTTGTCGTTGATTTTTATGAAATTTTTAATATTTTAATTGTATCAAATGATAGCGCGAGAGCACACGACCACAAGAAATATTTAATCCATCATTTTCGTTTCGTTTTAAATCTTTTTTACCCGCCAAAATCTACAATGTCACCAAAAAACGATTTTAAATTTTTTTAAATGTTACTAAAAACAATTTTTGGATCTCAATTTATTTTATTCATTAAAATTTTTTTAGATGACAATAAAAAATAAATAAAGCCTATTTATAATGCACCAAGGCACGCAGCTGAGGCGCCACTCATACGACTTATGTCATAAGAATGCCAGAGACAGATTTATCAATGTCTATAATCTCTTAGGCATTATTTCATCTTAAGCAAACCGACAAATCTCCGGGAGCCGGAGCCGTGGGAGGAAAATAGACGGCTCTGCAAGTCTGGTTAATGGTGCAAATAGGAAGGGGGTGATGGTGTTAATGCAAGGGTGGGTAATGGTGCAAATAGGAAGGGGGTGATGGTGTTAATGCAAGGGTGGGTAATGGTGCAAATAGGAAGGGGGTGATGGTGGTAATGCAAGGGTGGGTAATGGTGCAAATAGGAAGGGGGTGATGGTGGTAATGCAAGGGTGGGTAATGGTGGTGGCGTGTGACGGCAAGATGGGTACTTGTGGTGCTGTTGCAGATAATCTCGCCAGTGAACTCGGACACAAACTGTCTCAGAAGATCAGTGTTCTGTAGGTGGGTGGTGGAAGGAAGGAAGGAAAGAAGGAAGGAAGGAAGGAAGGAAGGAAGGAAGGAAGGAAGGAAGGAAGGAAGGGAGAGTGGAGTGGTGTGGAAAATGTAATTATAAAGAAAGAAGAAGAATAAAGGCAGAAGAACATATATATGAAAGAGATAGACATTTTAATAGTAAAAATAATAATAATAATAATAAATATATTAATACAAATAATGACTGACATCAGGGTGAAGGACAAGATGGTCGTCTCTGCAGATGGGGCATGGATTTCCTGTGTACGCCTTACCTGCCCTGGACTGATGTGGTCATGATAATAGTAGTATTATGGAAGAGGTGATGGTAGTAGTTGTAGTATGAGGGTGGTGATGGTAATAGTAGTATGGGAGTGGTGATGGTAGTGATAGGAGTGGTGATAGTAGTACTAGTATGAGAGTGGTGATAAATGAATATGAGTAGTAGTATGAAGGTGGTGATAAAGTAGTTGAATGGAGAAGTGACAGTAGTAGTAGTTGTAGTAAAAAATGACGAGAGTGGTAAGGATGAACATGGTATAACATATCTGATATCGCTTTTATATATAGTCCAAACTGTGGTTTTTTTAGAGCAAGCATGGACGGCGATCCTGAGGGGATCCTGACACCCCCACATTTTGGTAGTGAGCCTTAATCATTAAGAATCATTAAGTTAATGTGGACCCCCCTACTTTTTTCAATTAAAAAAGTTTAAATCTTGTTTTGATGCGAACATAATCGTCAACCATGGCATAAAACATAATATATTCGTATCAAAACAGAAGATTAAAAATGTTTTATTTAGTGGGGAGAGAGGGGTCCGGACCCCTCAAGATCGTCCATGCTAGTTAGGACCCCACAAGATTTTAAGCTGATGGCTACCCCTGAGATCAAGGATTAAGGTTACTTGTCTATGCATATATTGTTTTATGTTTCACAGTGACATTAAGCACCATAGAGGTAGTAGTAGTAGTAGTAGTAGTAGTAGTAGTAGTAGTAGTAGTAGTAGTAGTAGTAGTGGTAGTAGTGGTAGTAGTAGTAGTAGTAAAGTAGTCATGGTGGTGAAATGATGGAAAAGCCTCATGGAGCACCCACATAGCAAGTTCTCCTGATCTTGCGTGGGGGCAAGTGACCTTTGTGGTTGCGTCTGTAAGGCTGCCACACCAGAGAGCCTCTGTATGTCTTCTGGTAAGCTGTGGAATTATTTATAATTGAAAATGATTATTAAACTTAATTATTAAGTTTTACATTAAAAATTGAGTCCAAATTAGTACAGACCTTCGCTTTTTAAATATTCAATGCTAGTTGCGACATCCACGACGGTTCTTGTGCTTAATTTTTCGTCTTCTTTTGCTTCTCCTTCTTCGACCTCATTTTCTTTCAAAGATTCCTTAGCATTGGCAGAACAAAAGTTTCTGCATGGTGCTTGTGGAGCTTTTCTTTGGAGGTTGAAGAGAGAAGGTATAGAATTTTTAGAATAAAATAATTTAGTGGGTGTGAATAGAGTAATATAAATTTTAGAAACTGGAAAAACTAGTGACAAAACTCGGGGATAAAGCCTGCTATAAGTAAAAGAAGCCATTCTATGAAAATCTGTTCACCTAAAAAGTGAATCTTGTTTTAAAAAGATGTTAATACAGAAAGTATTTGATTAAATAATTTTATAAATCTATTAATTTAATAATTATCATACTTTATTAAACATAAAATGATTTATATTTAAATTCATTATTTTTTTTTCAAATTCAAGCAGACGTCTTTCGTAGATAATTTCGAATATAATTCAATAGATCACATTTGAAATATTTCGATCAAATATCCGTTCTCAATTATTTCATATTTCATTAATTAGATCATAGTTAGTCTTTTCACGAATTCCTTGTATGGTTTGTAGATGAGGTTTTTAGAGAAGACGGTGTTCGACGAAATGACATAGAGGTGACACACACTTGCTGGCGTAATGATGAATCTGTATTAGAGGTAGAATGTAGTGAATTATGCAAAAAGATTTAATGATGATGAATCACTGATATTTTACCATGCATTTCAATAGTTTATCATGTGGTTTGAACTTTGTTTTAAACTCTTTATAAGATCTTAGGTGCTTTAACTTAATTTAAATTTAGTTTCAATAATGACAGTCCTAACCCTAACCTTAACCCTTCCACCCAACAACAACAATAAAACCACCCAGCAACACCGATTAAAAAAACCTCCCAACAACAGCATTTAAACTCTTCCACCACCAACCTGAGACACATTTTCTGAGTGAAACACTCCAAGGCACACCTAAGGTCTGTACTCTCGTTCAATTGCTGGTTACCCACTATGGAGGAAAGTACCCTGGTGTTAACAATAGGGTCATAATAATTCAACTGGCACTCTCTCCCAGATGGCACGATTATCATAAACACCATCATGGTCGTCGTCATCATCCTAATCGTCTTCATCAACGTTATCATCGTCTTTATCGTCATTTTTACTGAGCTTTGCTGTAGAAATAAATTGCGGATGGTATACGGACAAAATAGATTTTAACCAAAGAGCCAGAGAGAAAATATTTATTGAAAATTTCGTTTAAAAAGGTTTGTGTTAGGGACAAAGTTAAGGATATATTACCCTAGATCTTTTTCAGTTCAGGTCTATTTTGATACTATTTCATAAAAGTAAGTGTGCACCAAATGAATTCTCCACTAACCTCTGAAATCCCAAGTCAGAGATCAAACTTTTGTGTCACTTACTTCAAATATTATAACATCACACATGTGTGTGTCCTATATAAGACATTCTTATTTAAAAACCACCTATTAAAATTATGCTATTTTTGTTTAAACTTTTGCTTTAAAAAAAACTCTATTGTTGAATCGTAGAAATCAATGAGAGTGTACGCAAGGAATGTTAGCAAATATTTTTACCATGAAAACATGATTTTAAAAATATTAATGAAAGCATTTTGGGGGCTACCTGTATTTTTATATCTTTCTATAAAAAAACAAAATGGAACAATAAATTTGACAAATAGATTCAAGGGGGTGCATTGTCTTTTTATAATTTTTATTTTTATTTATTATTTTTCTGATCTATATTATTCACAGCCTGACAGACGCAGGCCATGTTACAATGGTTCTGAGAACCATGGTTCTTATGCGCCAGGGCGCCACTCCACACGACGTACACATCTCTCAATGCATACGTCGCAAACACCGCATCATATACACTAGGTATATGGTAGTTCACTTTTGCTTATCAGGGATTCGAACAGGCAACCTTTGAGTCGCAAGTCCGACGTCTACCATCTAAGCCACCCCCGCTCCCCATCCCGTCTTGCGGTAAAATTCTTGGCGTTCGGCTCACTAGCCTGCTCACAAAGAGCTCTGCCATTCATGAAAAAAATTGCAACGTGCCTCTTTAGTCCTCGGGGGCTTGCTCATTACGGAAGAAATTAACATGAAGAGTTGATTAACTAGAAAGCGGTTGAACAAGAATATTCTGAATTTATTCAACAAAATAAAAAGTTCATAAAACCAGAACTAGTTAAATAGTATGTAAAATTACATTAAGGTAGTCAAAAAAGATTAAAATAGAAGTTTTGAAGTCATTGCGCCCCCATCCACTCCATCTTCCTCTTCCTCTTCTCCTTTTCCAGTGCCAACTTTGATCGATCCTGCATTCTCTCATACAAATGATTCAGAAATATCTCTTCAAGTTCATCGTCGACATAATCATCATCATCATAATCAACATCATCATCATCAGCCACATCATCATCATCATTACTATCCACTCTTCCCGACCCTTTCCAGAGAGTGGTGTTGTTGTGTTGGTTGTTGTTGTTGATTCCTTGGTAAATCATTCCAGCGTTTGGAGGAATCAAATGCTGGTGTTGGTTGTCATGGCAACAAGCCACTATTTCTTCTTCTGCGTAGTTGTTGGTGTTGATGTTGTTGTGGAGGCTCTTTTCAGCGGAGTTGTGGTGGTTGAAGGAGGCATCTTCGTGTTGCAGAAAGCCCTCCTTCTCCTGCATCTCATCCATCTTTTGTTGCTTGTTGCTGCTGCTGCTGCTGCGTGGGATGAGTCGTGAGAGGAAACCCTGGAACTTGTCACCCACTCCATACTGCTGCTTCTTCTTCTGCTTCTCCAACAGGGTGGTGCTCGAAGCACTTTTGCCGAAGAGAGGCAGGGAAGATGCTTGGTGCAGGAAAGAAGCTTTGGTGGCGTTGTTGACCGAAGTGTTGCTGTCTGCCCGGTTGCTCTCCGACTGGTTCTTGCCGCACGGACACGAGATGTTCCTGTAGGCGTAGCACATGAGGATGATGGCGAACATGCCGAAGAGAAAGCCCATGAGGATGACCAGGATCCACAACTCTTTCACCTCCTTCTCGGCAGTCTGGATCTGCAGCAACAACTTCTTCGTCTCTTCCGCCCGGTCATCCGTTCTCTTCACCATGCTTCCCGCCTTCTTGCTCACCTCCTCCTCACTCAACGGCTTTTTGTGCGACTTCTTTCCTCCGTGGTTGAACTTCACTCCCTCGAAGTCCTTCATGATCTCGAACTTGGAGGAGGACTTGTTCGATGCCGACATGACCACCTTCATGGCAGGCTCATTCGTCTCGAAGAGAGGGGTAGATGCTTCGGTGGCAGGGGCGGCGGTGGTCTTGACTGCAGTGTAGCTCTTCTCCACTTGCCACTTGCTTTTCTCCACTTGCTTGTGTTCCGATGTGTTCGTTTCCTTCTCAATGTGCTCGTTCGCCCCTGTGCTTGTCAAGTGCACCGCAGGAGTCGACAACTTGTCCCTCTTCTCCTTCCTCCCTTCCATGATTTCTTCTGCTGCATTCACAGAGTTGGAAACCTCATTCACTTGCGCTCGCTTCTTGAACGAATCGTTTGAATCAAGTTTTTCTTTTTTATTCCTATTCTCGTTTCTATGCTTTTTGTTTTTCTTTTTAAAAATTTTCCGTGAATCGCTTCTTTTGGCTCTTCCACCTCCTGCAATTCTTTCCAACAGACCATTTTTTCCTTTCACTCCAATCTCCTTCATTGTCACACCCAATCCTTCAACCATTCCAACTCCCAATGCTTTCTCCTCGCTTGAACCCGTTAAGGACCTCTCAGCCGAATACTCACACAAACTCTCCCCATGACACCCTCCCAGCCATGACGCCATGTCTTCAGGAGACAGCAGCAGTATCAGGACTTGCATCCTTTCCTCACAACAAGAATCCTTTCTCAAATCCCTCTCGATCTTAATATCGATCTCTCTACCACCTTCCATCAAGGCATATTTCACGTATTTGTCGTCTTGTGCTTTTTGAAACATTTTCATTTCGAATATTCCCGCCATTTTTCTTTTTTTTGCACGCACATTTTCTGAAGTTGCATCAATTTTGTCATGCTTGGCAAGTTTCTCATCCAAATTCTGGTTCTTTCCTTCAACGCCTTCCACCAACTCTCCATCCTCCCTTTCCAACAACCTCTTCCATCCTGCCTCCAAGTCGTCTTCATGTCTCCTCACAAGCACTTGCTTCAAGGATTTGAACGATAACAGACTCTCACGGCTCAGTAACCCTTCCAAGCCATCCCATTCCAGCTCGAGTGTTGTCACCTGGTTTAGTTTAAATGTATTTAAAACAGTTTATATATTTCAATGTCGCTTATTTGCAAAACTAAGTTATTTTTAAATCTTGCAAGTCTTTCAATTTAAATACTAAATTTTTTAAAAACTAAAAAAAACTATTTAAAAAACGTCGCAAATTTTCGAGCCGACGTACAACGGGATAGAGGAATTGGCAGCGTTCCAACGTAGTTTGACTGCAGTGCCGGCAAAGCAGGTGGGTGGAGTGTTTGGTGGCACACTCTGTCCTACTCATCTCCACCATCAGAAGAAGGGTGAGTAGGATGGTGGAGAGGTGCATTGTTGTGGCTGGGGACTTTAACGTGGAGGGTGTTTGATTAAGTTTGGTTGAAAAAGCTTGGAGAGCGAGGTTATTTAATGATATGTTTTTTGGGCGTATGGATGTGTTTTAATCAGCCGTCATAGAATAAAAACATTTTCTATAACTTTTAATATAAACATTATCGTCACGGAGCAAACGTCAAATGAAAGAATTAAATTGAAAAATGGACTGCTTTATGTAAGAAAGCAAAAGAAACATTTTTATAAAAAGATTCTTCGCAATATGAACAATAAAGAAAAACTTGAGTTTGATGGTTAAGTAAAAATGAGTTGATTTGAGGGTCGCTTATATAAATGATTATACATTTTTGTTAATATTTTAAAATGAAACTCATCAAAACTTCGTGATGTATGAATAATTAATAAGGAAGTCTAATAAAATAATAATATAGCTGCACTTTTAAACTAAGAAAAAAAGAAAAAAAACCCAATTTCTGTTTTAATTTTTCATAAATACTGTGAAAACTGAAACAAATCAATTATACATCTTCAAAAATTCAAATGAAATCAAATGCATTATGAAATTGAATACTTAAGTTAGACATTTCATCACAAGACAGCAATAGAATCTCCCCACATCCATAAAGGACCTTTATTAGAGGTTCTTCTGGAGAAGGTTGCACGCGACTATGGGGTCAGGATTATGTTGTGTGAGTGGAGAGAAACAGACAGAAACGCAGGTGTCCACACAAACAGCCATTCCACTTCAATCACCTACACCTTTCCATTCAGGTTTCTTGTATGTATGAATTCTGAAATAAAACGCTGCATCTGCAGCAAGGTTTACTTTGAAATAAAAAAAAATTACATTCATTAAAAGATGTTTGTTACAACACAGCCACTCTGAGTGAGATGATTCTGGAGACATTGGTAGTCATCAGATTCCACGAAGTCAAGTATGAAATATTGTCTTCTAAATTCATAGAAAGATATTAAATAACATTATATTCTAAAATGTATAAATTATTAATCAATCATCCATTTATTAATTTCAAATTTCACTTTCAAATATTCATAAAACCATGTAATTCCTCCACTTCTACTTCTTTTAAACTCCTCCTCCTTCCTTCCACCTTTTTCCACTCAGTGAATACGAGCGATACAACCACTTCCGGGCCCTCCAGAAGTTCGCGGAGGTCGACCAGAACTGGCTGACGTTGATGCTCGAGATGGTCGAGGTGCTGGCCATTGAGGTGGTCATAAGGAGTGGGAGGGGGGTGGATGGATGGGGGTGGAATGAATGGATGGGGGTGGAAGGGATGGATGGATGGATGGGAGCGGCAGGGGGGGGGGGGGGAAGAAGAGGGAGGGTAGAAGGAAAAGAGAGAGGTCCGAAAAAAGTATAAATAAATATAAATATTATAATAATAAAAGAGTAAATATAAAGTAGTGATGTTGATAATGATATACTGTTTCAGGACCCGTTGGCTCACCTGGTTATCTGGGTGCTGGTGGACGAATGCTCAATTCCCTCCAACGTTAGCATCATCATCATCACCCTCATCATCATCACCCTTTTCATCATCACCTTCATCATCATCATCACCCTCATCATCACCACCCTCATCATCATCATCACCCTCATCATCATCACCCTCATCATCATCATCACTCTCATCATCACCACCCTCATCATCATCATCACCCTCATCATCACCACCCTCATCATCATCATCACCCTCATTGTATTATATTTCATTGTAGGAGTTAACGTTGGAGTTGTGTAAACTGCTGGGTGTGACCAAGAATGGAGGAAGAGGAGGAGGAGGAGGAGGAGGAGGAGAAATGGATGGAAGGAAGAAAGGGAAGGATGACGATAATGGAAATGATGGAGTGAATAAGAAAAGAAAGAAAAGGATGAGTGATGGAGGAAGAATGTGTGGAGAGAATAAAGGAGGAATGAGTGATGGAGGAAAGGATGGAGAGAGGATGAGTGATGGAGGAAAGGATGGAGAGAGGATGAGTGAGAGTGAAGAGAGTGAGGAGCACAAGTGGAAGTTGATGAGGAGAAACACCTGTATTGTGCTTGCCTGCTTGGCTGAAAAAATCGCTGGTGGGTTACACTTTTACCATTCGTCCATCCATTCATTTATTCACTCATCAATTTGTCCATCCATCCACACATTTATCTTTTTTCCATTCATCCATCCATCCATCACTCACGCCTCCTTGCATGCAGGACCGAAGAGTGTGTCTCTCCTGTCAGACGAGGTCCTCCATTACCTCCTCCTCAACATCGTAAGCATCTACATCTCCATCATCATCACCACCAGCATCATCATCACTACCACTATAATCATCATCACCACCATAATCATCATCATCACCCCCAACATCATCATCATCTCCAACATCATCATCACCACCAACATCATCATCACCACCAGCATCATCATCACCAGCATCATCATCACCACCATCATCATCACCACCATCATCATCATCACCACCATCATCATCATCACCACCATCATCATCATCACCACCATCACCATCATCATCACCTCCAACATCATCATCATCACCACCACCACCACCATCATCATCACCAAAACCACCATCATCATCACCACCACCACCATCATCATCATCACCAAAACCACCATCATCATCACCACCACCACCATCATCATCATCACCACCACCAGCATCATCACCACCACCACCACAATCATCATCATCACCACCACCACCACAGACACGCTACTCCAACCACTCCATTGCACTCTTCTCTCTCATCGCCTTGGAGAAATTTGCCCTCACAAGTGAACCGTCTTTTTATTTTCACCACCATTTTTATGTTTTTTTTTCAATACTGACAACTTATTGTTTATTTCATCTTTTTGATAACGACAAGTTTATATATATTTTTGTTTTTTCGATATATTGTCTTCAATTCTATGACTTTTCTTCTTATCGATTTGTTCATTGAAAGAACTCTTAATAAAAAGAATAATAAAAACATAAAAATGAATAAAGGAAAGTTTGTAAAGGACAAAAAATCACAAAAAAACAAAAATACCAATAATAATAATAATAATAATAATAATAATATAAATAATAATCACATAAATCACAATAAAACCAGCAACAACAACAACAACAACAAAGGCGAAAACAAGAGGAAGGTGATGGCGTGCCTGCGTCAAGACAACGTCTTCTCCCGTCTGGAAGGTTATCAGGACTACCTAAATATAATAATAATAATAATGATGATGATGATGATGATGATGATGATGATGATGTCGATGGTGATGATGATGATGATTATGATGGTGATGATGTTGACGATGATGATGATGATGGTGATGATGATGGTGATGATGTTGACGATGGTGATGATGAAGAAGAAATGACCAAAATAATTATTATAATGAGTATAATAATAATGATAGAATAAATATTAATAATAATTATAAAAATAATAATAATAATCATAATAATAATTATATTAATAATAATTATTATAATAACAATAATTATAATAATTATAATATTAATAATAATAATTAATAATTTCTATTATTAATATAATTATGATGATGAAACCACAAAAGGTCACCTTGACAACACGCAAGACATGACCTTGCGTCAGATCGCATTCTGTTGCCAGTGGAGTCTAGACAATATATGTGCGTGGGAAAGGGGTTGGTGGGTGGGGTGGAAGGGGGGTTGGTGGGAGGGTAGAAGGGGGGCTGGTGGGTGGGAGGGAGGGGACTGCTGGGTGGGAGGGTGGGGTTGAATAGAGGTGGGTTGGTTGAGTGGGAGAGGGCTTGATGGGTGAGGAGTGGGGAAGGGTTGATTGAGTGGGAGAGGGGTTGATGAGTGAGAAGTGGGGAAGAGTTGGTTGAGTGGGAGAGGGCTTGATGGGTGAGGAGTGGGGAAGGGTTGATTGAGTGGGTGATGCGTTGGTGGGTGCATAGAGGGTGGTTTCGAGTGAGTGGGTTGAGGGGAAAGGGATAATAAGTTCGTTGTATAATGTTGTTAACTTCTTCGATTGCTAATTAGCCATTCAATTAAATTATCAAAACTTTCACTCTTTCATCCACTCTTTCATCCACTCTTCCATCCACTCTTCCATCCATCAGTCGTCCTCGAGGTTGGCGCCCTTCATCTCTTCTCAATTAAGAACCTGTCTTCATTTAATTCATGACCGATTATATTATTATTTATTGATATTTTTATTATTTTTATTGTTCTCATCATCATCATCATCATCATCATCATCATCATCATCATATTCATCATCATCATCATCATCATCATCATCATCATCATCATCATCATCATCATCATCATCATCATCAACAACAGTTCACCCATTATTTACTACAGGACAGAGTTTTAACCTACACTAAACTTTACAAAGGCGATTCAAGAAATAATGATAATAATAATAATGATAATGATAATTATAATAATAATAATAATAATGATGATATTAATAATGATACATCGACAAGCAATATAAAAACACAAATTAAGGACAAAAACAACAAAAACCACAACAACAGCAACAACTCAATCAACAGTATTGGTACGAACAAAAACAGCAACAGCAACATAAACAACATCAACAACAATATTAACAAAAACACTAACAATACAAACAACAACACACAAAAAAACAACAGCAGCAACCCATGTGACGTGAACGTGATATTGAACCAGAAGGATGTGAGTGAGTATTTGAAGTTGTCAGCGGATGGCTTGGAGGCTAGGTGGGTGGGTGGGTAGGTGAGGGAGGGGGGTTGGGTTGGTAGATGGGTAGGTGGATAGTTGAGGGGGTGGTTGGGTGGGTGGGTAGGTGGGTGGGTAAGTGGGTAGATGGGTAGTTGGGTGGGTGGGTGAGGGGGTGGTTGGGTTGGTAGGTGGGTGGGTGGGTAGGTGAGGGGGTGGTTTGGTTGGTAGATGTGTGGGTGGGTAGGTGAGGGGGTGGTTGGGTTGGTAGGAGGGTGGGTAGGTAGGTCAGGGGGTGGTTTGGGTTGGTAGATGGGTGGGTGGGTAGATGAGGGGGTGGTTTGGGTTGGTAGATAGGTGAGTGGGTGGGTAGGTGAGGGGTGGTTAGGTTGGTAAATGGGTAGGTGAGGGGGTGTTTTGGTTGGTAGATGGGTAAGTGAGGGGGTGGATGGTGAATGGGTGAGTGTTGTTGGGCAGGTGAGTGATGATGGTTGAGTGAGTGGTTTCTGATTTTAAGGTCTTACTTCATCTTCCTGGTTTCTAGCCCACCAACCAATCACACCCACCCACAAACCAATCACACGCACCAACCAACCAACCTCCCCCCACCCACCCAATCCACCAAGCAATCACACGCACACAGATGTGACGCCATGTCTTTTGAGAGTGTTCGTTGCACGCACGCCATGCAGGGGGGCAGGTGGTACTATGAGGTGTTGGTGGTCACACCAGGTACGTGGGCGGGTGGGGGTTTGAGGGGGGGGGGGGTGGGATAGTGAATTGGGTGGATTAATGGGTGTGGGGCGAATAGGTGGGTGAATGCAGGTAGGGCCAAAGGATGGGTTATTCACCCATTTAGTTTTTTCTCCACCTTATTTCCCATTAATTCATCATTCTTCTGAAATTCACCATGCATTCTCTATTCATCTTTCATTTTGCATTCATCCACCATTCATCCACCATTCATCCACCATTCATGCAAACCACCAGGCGTCATGCAGGTGGGATGGGCTTCCAAACAAAGCAAGTTCCTATGCCAGGTTACTGCATGCCACAAACAAACAAACACACACACAAACGGTTCTAGGATAAAAAGTCTTCAGGATAAAAAGTCTTCAGGATAAAAAGTCTTCATGATAAAAAGTCTTTAGGATAAAAAGTCTTCAGGATAAAAAGTCTTCAGGATAAAAAGCCTTCAGGCTAAAAAGTCTTCAGGAAAAAAATATTCAAAAAATTAATTTTTAAGGAAAAATACGTGATTAATACGTGATCCTTAAAACTTAAAGATTAAAGTTTAATACTTTTATCTAATGTTTGCTATATTTTTTTTTCAATCTCGAAATAGCATTTGAATAAACTTGACTTGGCTGTTGTTGTTTCGTCACTTTAACCCTTCCCGATTATTCTTTTCATCCTGGGAGTTCTAACCACATTTCTCATAAAACTCTGAGAGTTTCATGTCTTCTATTTGATATTTTCAACATAAGCTAAAAAATATTTTAAACAACTGTTAGTCTTTTTATTATTATTTATTAATTAAATTTGTTTCTAAAAATTATATTACATTAATTAAAATTAATAAAATTATCTAAAACAAAATTCTCAATGAAAATCTCTTCTTGAAGACTTTTTATTCTGAAGACTTTTTATCCTGAAGACTTTTTATCCTGAAGACTTTTTATCCGTTTACCCTCACAAACACACACACACACAAACGCCCCCCCCTCCCCCAACAGACACACACACTCAAAAAACGGATGTAGGATAAAAAGCCTCTCGGAGAAAAAGCCTTCGGATAAAATACCTTCTACAAAAAGCCTCCCGGAAAAAATACCTCCTGGAGAAAAAGTCTCTTGGAGAAAAAGCCTCCTTGTTAATATTTTAATATAAATAAAACGGACTTTTTATATAAAAAACGGATTTTTTAAAAACAAATTCGTATCACAATTTTAAATAAATAAAACAAACTATATTTTTTTAAAATTACATAATTAAAACGAACTATAATTATAATTATAACGGACTTTATTTTTTTAATTGATTTGTTTCACAATTTTAAATAAATAAAACGGACTATTTTTTTAAAAAATACATAATTAAAACGAACTTTAATTTATCAAATACAATAAAAATTATTGGTAAACGGATAAAAAGTCTTCAGGATAATAAGTCTTCAGGATAAAAAGTCTTCAGAATAAAAAGTCTTCAGGATAAAAAGTCTTCAGGATAAAAAGTCTTCAGGATAAAAAGTCTTCAAGATAAAAAGTTTTCAGGATAAAAGCCTTCAGAATAAAATGTCTTAAGGATAAAAAGTCTTCAGGATAAAAAGTCTTCAGGATAAAAAGTCTTCAGGATAAAAAGTCTTCAGGATAAAAAGTCTTCAGGATAAAAAGTCTTCAGGATAAAAAGTCTTCAGGATAAAAAGTCTTCAGGATAAAAAGTCTTCAGGATAAAAAATCTTCAAGATAAAATGTCTTCAAGATAAAAAGTCTTCCGGATAAAAAGTCTTTAGGATAAAAAGTCTTCAAGATAAAAAGTTTTCAAAATAAAAAGTCTTCAAGATAAAAAGTTTTCAAAATAAAAAGTCTTCAGATTTTTTTCCTGAAGACTTTTATCCTGAAGACTTTTTATCCTGAAGACTTTTTATCCTGAAGATTTTTATCCTGAAGACTTTTTATCCTGAAGACTTTTTATCCTGAAGATTTTTTATCCTGAAGACTTTTTATCCTGAAGACTTTTTATCCTGAAGACTTTTTATCTTGAAGACTTTTCATCCTGAAGACTTTTTATCCGTTTACCAATAATTTGTATTGTATTTGATAAATCGTTTTAGGTATGTATTTTTTAAAAAATATAGTCCGTTTTATTTATTCAAAATTGTGAAACGAATCTATAAAAATCCTTTTTTTATATTAAAAGTCCGTTTTATTTATACTAAAATATTAACAAGGAGACATTTTCTCCGAGAGGCTTTTTCTCCAGGAGGTTTTTTCTCCGGGAGGCTTTTTGTAGAAGGTATTTTATCCGAAGGCTTTTTCTCCGAGAGGCTTTTTGTCCGTTCCCCTCAAAAACCCCCCCCCAACACACACACACACACAAATACACACAAACACCCCCCCCAACACACACACACACACAAATATACACAAACACCCCCCCCCCCCAACACACACACCCACAAATACACACAAACACCACCCCCTCCAACACACACACACACAAACACCCTTCTCCCAACACACACAAATACACCCAAACACATCCCCCCCCCCCCTCCAACACACACACACACAAACACTCTCCTTCTACACACACACACACACACACACACACACACACACACACACACACACACACACACACACACACACACACACACACACACACACACACACACACACACACACACACACACACACACAAATACACAAACACACCAACACACAAACACACACACAGGACGGCTGTGGCATAGGGGATGACAAACACTCAATAGCCTATGACGGCTGCAGACAAGTTATTTGGCACGATGCCAAGAACTCCAAAAGCCACCAACGCTGCTGGAAGCCTGGTGGGTGAGGTGGGGAAGTGGTGGTGGTGGTGGTGGTGGTGGTGGTGTTGGTGGTGGTGTGGTGGTGGTGGTGATGGGAGGTGTGGTGATGGTGGTGGTGGGAGGTGTGGTGTCGAGGTTGTGGTGGTTGTGTCATTGCTAGAAAAACAACATCACTTCAAAAAAAACAAAAACACCAAAAAAATCCCCACAACAAACTTAACACCAAAAACAAAAACAACAACAACATCTCAACAACATCACCTCAACAACATCACCTCAGCAACATCACCTCAACAACATCACCTCAACAACATCATCTCAACAACATCATCTCAACAACATCACCTCAACAACATCACCTCAACAACATCACCCCAACAACATCACCTCAACAACATCACCCCAACAACATCACCTCAACAACATCACCCCAACAACATCACCTCAACAACATCACCTCAACAACATCATCTCAACAACATCATCTCAACAACATCACCTCAACAACATCACCTCAACAACATCACCCCAACAACATCACCTCAACAACATCACCCCAACAACATCACCTCAACAACATCACCCCAACAACATCAGCTCAACAACATCACCTCAACAACATCACCTCAACAACATCATCTCAACAACATCACCTCAACAACATCACCTCAACAACATCACCTCAACAACATCACCTCAACAACATCATCTCAACAACATCACCTCAACAACATCACCTCAACAACATCATCTCAACAACATCACCTCAACAACATCACCTCAACAACATCACCTCAACAACATCACCTCAACAACATCATCTCAACAACATCACCTCAACAACATCACCTTAACAACATCACCTCAACAACATCACCTCAACAACATCACTTCAACAACATCACTTCAACAACACCACCTCAACAACATCACCTCAACAACATCACCTCAACAACATCACCTCAACAACATCACCTCAACAACATCACCCCAACAACATCACCTCAACAACATCACCTCAACAACATCACCTCAACAACAACACCCCAACAACATCACCTCACCAACAACAACAACAACACCACCTCAACAACAACACCCCAACAACATCACCTCAACAACAACAACAACAACACCACCTCAACAACAACACCCCAACAACATCACCTCAACAACACCTCAACAACAACAACAACACCACAGGAGACATCTTGGGCTTGTTGTTGGACATCGAGCAGCAGGAGGTTTCCTTCAGTCTGTGTGGAGGCGTGCCGACCACTGTTCCCTTCAACATCATGTTGGTGGCTGCTTGTGGTTGTGGAGTCTGTGGATGTGCTTGTGGCTGTGGAGTCTGTGGATGTGCTTGTGGTTGTGGGAGTTTTGTCTGTGTTTGTGGTTGTTGCTTTGATTCCTGGGATTGTGTTTGTGGTGATGCTTGTGTTTGCCTTTGTGGTTGATTCTTCCTGTCTTGGTCGGCGTACTTAGTATTTTACTCAACCACTGCCACTTTCACCACTGCCAATCACACAATCATCATCACCACCACCACAGTGACGACAGCTACTTCGCAGCGGCTAGCTTCATGACGTTCCAACAGTGTCGCTTCAATTTCGGAGCCACCCCATTCCACCACCCCCCTTCCCTACCCTTCTCTACACCCAACCATCATGGGTGCCTAAGTCCCGAGGAACGACAGATTCTACCCAGGTGATGATGATGATGGTGGGGATGGTGTTCATGGTGGTTGTGGTGGTGGTGGGGTTGTGATAATGATGACGGTGGTGGTGGTTATGATGCTGCCTTACAAAACTCAACAAAAATTATGTTTGTACAAAATTAAAAATTAACCTACCACCATCATTATCATCATCACCACCACCCTCATCGGCATCATCATCACCACCACCTTCATCATCATCATCATCACCACCATCCTTATCATCATCATCATCATCATCATGCCCATCACCATCAGACTTCTGAAGTTATCATTGGTGAAGAGTGTTTCGTTAAATGAGGATTCTTGCATCTTGTGCGCTGACGACAAGGCCACTCTGACGCTGCTGCCTTGTCTGCATCGGTGGCTGGTGGTCGTTGTGGTTGTGGTTGATGTAGTGGTTTCAGTTGTTGTTGTGGGGGCTCTTGTGGTTGGGGTTTCAGTTGTCGTGGTTGTGGTTGTTGTGGTTTGGTGATTGTTTTGGTTGTTGGCGTAGTTTGAATGCTGTACACAACACCACAACAATACGACAACACCACTGAAATCCGCACACAACACCTCTCTACCCCACACAACACCACTGAAATCCGCACACAACACCTCTCTACCCCACACAACACCACTGAAATCCGCACACAACACCTCTCTACCCCACACAACACCCACCACCCCGCAGTGGATTCTGTGCCAAGTGTTCCAGCCAGTTGAACATCTGCCCTATATGCCGTAGTGAGATCCTCACCTGCATCAATTCCTCTCTTTGACTCCCTAGGGGGCGCTCTTAAAATCGAGATTTTTTAGTTTTTTCTGTGAATATTATTTTTTAAATAGAAATTTTATTTTTACTTCAATTTAATAAATTTTTTCATTCATTTTAATTGTAATTTTTTTTCTAGTTTAATTAGCCTATCTGGTGCCATTTAATATCAATTTGAGACATCTTCTAGGTTCCGGTTTTTCTATAATCTTAAAAATAATTCCATTGATTAAGCTTGTATAAACTTTCATTAAGATTTTATTTAATTGATTTCAACATTATTTTTTATATATTCAATTTTAATAGTTAATTAAATTATTGGACGTTGAATTGGAATTGATATTCAATATCATTCTTTATAATCAAACTATTTATTTAAAGCTACATTATACGCTATTATTTTTTTCATCATTTATTTCACATTTTCAATGGTACTCAACAGAGTATGATAACATTTATATTATTATAATTATTATATAATATTTATATTATTATAATTATTATATAATATTTATATTATCATAATTATTATATAATATTTATATTATCATAATTATTATATAATATTTATATTATTATAATTATCATATAATATTTATATTATTATAATTATTATATAATACTTATATTATTATAATTAAATTAATACTCCTATTAATAGGAATAAGCTATTCTTTGGCGCCAAATAGTAAAACAAAAGTGCATATTGGGAAAAATAAAAATAATAAGCTGAAAGAAGCAATAAAAAAGACATAAAATAATTATACATTACAGACCACACTGTCTTTTGAGTGTCGGCTATGTTGAAAGTCTCATTTCATATGCATGTATTCATATGCTTGTGTTTGTGTGTGTGTGTGTGTGTGTGTGTGTGTGTGTGTGTGTGTGTGTGTGTGTGTGTGTGTGTGTGTGTGTGTGTGTGTGTGTGTGTGTGTGTGTGTGTGTGTGTGTGTGTGTTTGTATGTGTGTTTGTGTTTGTGTTCGTGTCTGTGTGAGAGTGGGTGGATTTATTGGTAGCTGAGTGGGTGGATTGGTGCGTGTGTGTTTGTATGCGTGTCTTTTCGTTCAAATAAATTCTTATCAACAAACACAAATACACACATGTGTGTTTGGATGTGTGATATGAATTATGCAGGTTTGAGAGTTTTTAATAGAAATATTTTGAATAGATTTTGAATATATTTTGAATATTTTGAATATATTGAATAGAAATACTAAAGAATTTATCAACAACACATGGGATGAATAGTTATTTGCGAGTAGGTGTTTGTTTGTATTTTTGTGTGTGTTTATCAGTGTTATTTTCGTAACGAAAACGAAAACTAAAACGACAATTCTGAATAATCTTTCCACGAAAACGAAAATAAAAACTAAATTTATTTTCACAACGAAAACGAAAATAAAAACTATAATTATTTCCAAAACGAAGCTGAAATAAAAACTAAAATTATTTTTAAAACGAAAATTAAATAAATTTCAAAGTATGCCATAATATGGAAATGTATAATTTATATAAAAATAGATGTCTATGTTATAAACATTATCTTTGAGCTTTATGAAAGTAGCGCCATTTATAAAATGTTATTTTATTACCGCTTCGCTTTGTCAATTAAATTATCACCTATTTTAATTGTAAATTTGTTATTATATTTCAAATTTGTTAGTACTCAATAATTTACGTACTGAATTCTTATAATATTTCAATTTACTGTTAATTTTTAAAACTCATTTGTTGTTAATATTCAGTTCTATTTACTGTTTCATTTTATTATCAATTAAATTTGTTAGATATAAAAAAATAGTGTTCAAAGTTGTAAATTAATATATTTTCAAAACTAAAATGAAAATAAAAACTTTAATTATTTTCAAAAAGAAAGCGAAAATAAAAACTATAATTAATTCCAAAACGAAACTGAAATAAAAACTATAATTATTTCTTGAAACGAAAATAACACTGGTGTTTATGTGTATTTTATTTAAAGAAGCCTTGCAGTGTGAGTAGATGCAAAATGCAAGAATGTAATAGTATTTCTGTGATGTGTGATTGAAGTCGAAATGAAAGTACTTAGCATTTAAAAAAATGTCAATTACTAGTAACACAGTTGCAAAAAAATACATACTACTACCATTAGTACTACTATTAGTACTATCCATAGTATTAGTTGACCCAATTCTTCCTCTCAATGACAGTAGTTGTGATAGTCTTTGACCTAGTTGTCATCTGATAAGGAGAGATCTTTTCTTATAGAGAAGTTAAGGAATCGGTCTGACGCGTTAAGATCTGTAGAGTTTAAAGTTGAAACAATGCGAATTTGTTTGCCGGAATAACTATTGCTGTGTGCAGATCACTTTAGAAATTTCATTTAAAGTCAATCAAAGAACATCATTAATTGTCTATATGTGTTTAAGACACATTGTGTCTTACTAAATCTTTAGTATAAATGTCTAGACTTAGTTCGATCATGAACTTTTAAGTATTATTTGCAGACGACAATTCATCAGACTTCATGCCTTCAAGATGATAGTTATCTACTGACAAACATCATCGCAAGAATAGGCCACACAGAACGCTCCAGACTAAGTATTACTACTACTATTTGTGTGTGTGTGTGTGTGTGTGTGTGTGTGTGTGTGTGTGTGTGTGTGTGTGTGCATGTGTGTGTGTGTATGTGTGTGTGTTTGTGTGTGCCAAGCGTGCTGTGTGGCATGATGGTAGGATGATGGATGGAGTGTTTGTTATGGTAACATGATCCATCTGATAAGTGGATGCTCAGGGGGAGTTGGAAGAAACTAAAGATCTGGTTGGTGGATGGATGAGTGGATGGATGAATGGATGAATAGATGGATGGGTAGATGGATGGATGGGTAAATGGGTGGATGAGTAGATGGGTAGATGGATGGGAGATAAAGTAATTGTATGGATGGAAGAGTATATGGATAAATGTTAATAAGTGCGAAAAATATGATTTTCTTTGAAAAGCATCTATATGCAATGATTCTATTTCAAGTGTTTCTGCGAAAATTCATTATACAATTTCATTTTTTATACTTTTTTGAGTGATTTTATTTTTATATTTTCATAATTCGATAGTCAAATTCAACTTTTTTTGAACTTTTTAAAACAAATATTAAAGGTGATGTTAACCTACTTTAGCCATCCCTCTTTAACTCAGTGGTATATAAACCCTTTGCGTATTCACTTTCTGCATAATTATATTGATTTATAACTTTTCTTTTTCATCGGTTCTTGAACTTTAAGAATGCATAATTTTTTAATGTTTAGTTTGAAAACATAAAAAAATAAATTTTCAAATATTTATAAATTTGATGAAAAATTGGATAACTCGTAAATAGACATTTCAATAAATGCAATTCCAAGTTCAAACACTTTTAAATTAAATAAATATTTCAATCTCACTTATGGATACCAATTCAGACTCTAACGCATTGAGCGTCATGACGTCATGGCGGTGCTTTTAAAGTCAGTGCCAGTCGGTCCTTGTGATGACAGCACTACGAACAGCACATCCTTGAGTGAAATAGACGTCTGCTTGGACGATAATGAGGACTTGAAGGAGATCCGCGGAGAGCTGAATGACTGGCAGGTGAGGACCAGCTATGTGGATGCATGGACTGCCTACACACTCGTCAAGAAGGTTTTCTATGCTGCATCTAACTTTGATATCTTTATAAATGATCCTTCATAAAAAAGATATTTTCACTAAATATCAAATAAATACTATATCATAAATTCACCTACCCATCACTTCTACAAACCACATGCACACCACCACAGGGCAGAGCAAAGGGCAACCAACGTGTTCTTCATGTCCGCTCCAGTCTGCAAGAACAATGCTTCCGTTTTGGTGAACTGGTTCGCAAACACCACAACAAGGTGATCTTCGTCACCATCCTCACCCTCGTGCTGTGCTGCCTCGGCCTCAAGAATGTGCAGTATGAAAGTGACCTGGAAACGCTCTGGATCGATGGTTAGTGTGGCTTGGTGGTTAATGTGGACCAATGGTTAGTTGTTGCATGGTGGTCTCAGTTATACTGGATTAATTATCGTTATACTCATCCTCCCATTGTTATAGTAATTACCATCTTCTCATTATAATAATAGTAAACATCATTCTATCATATCATATTATCATCATTGAGTAGTTACACATTAACTGAAATTTATTTAATGTTTTACCGTTTTATTAAATATAAAATCAAATATTTTGCATTAAAATTCATATTAATAATAAAACAGGGTATTGATAGAAAGAAATAAATAAATAAAAATTCATAATGGTGATGATTATTATCTCCTATATTGAGTGTGCAAATGATTATGAAGATGCCTACATACATTCATGCATATCTGTTCACGCACGCACACATACACGCGTGTGTGTATGTGTGCGTGCGTGTGTGCGTGTAGGGAGCTTTGGTGTGTGGTCTGGGTTGTGATAATCATCTACACAGACCTGAATGCTTTGCTATAGTAATTGAAGTGGTTGTTATGGTAATTATGTGGTTGCTATGGTAATTGTTGTCTGTGGCGGTGCCTTCAAACATGAGTGTTTGAGGGTAATTAATGTTGTAGGCTGGGGAAGGAAGATGTTTTAATCATCATAATCATCACCGTCGTTATCATCATCATAATCATCTTGGCCATCATCATCATCATCGTCATCGTCATCATCATCATCATCATCATCATCATCACCGTCGTCATCATCATCATCATAATCATCACCGACATCATCATCATCATCTTGGCTATCATCATCATAATTTTTCATATTTTGTATAACATACAAACTTCTTAAACGGCGGATTCATACTATGCCACTTCACCATTACTAATTCCCTCCACCTCTACTACTGATATTACACCCCTTACTGCCAATACTAATATTACAGCGGCAACTACTGCTACTACTACTACTACTACTACTACTACTACTACTACCACTACTACCACCACCACAAACACTACTACTACTACCACCACCACAAACACTACTACTACTACCACCACCACAAACACTACTACTACCACCACAAACACTACTACTACTACCACCACCACCCCATTAGGCGGGTCAAGGTTGAGACATGAGCAAGAGTTGGTGAAAAAGAATTTAGGCATAGGCAGTGGTGTTCTGAGTGAGATGGTGATACAGGTGGTGGGTGGTGGAAGGAGGGATGGTGGGGGTGGTGGTGACGAGAGGGGAGGGGGTGGTAGTGGTAGTGGGGGGGAGGGGGGGATGGGGGATGGAGAGGGGTGGGGTGTGCTGACAGTGGACAGTCTGCTGGAGCATTTGAGGGTTCTGAAGGCTGCCACGTCCTTCCAGATGGAACTCTATGGAGTGTGAGTGTGTAGTTTCAAGATCATCATTATCATAACTGCATCAAACATTATAATACTAAATTTATATCAAGACTTACCACAGCGAAATAGTCTAGTCAAATTTGCTTGTTTTAATGTAGCAAAGAAAAAAGGGGAAAGCACTGGTTATTTAAACAATTTATTGAAAAAATTATTTATTTATTTATTATTTACTATTTATAAAAAAATTATTGGTTTTTCAGAAAACGAGTCTTTAAATTCGATCTGAAAGTTAACATTTTAAAATATAAATATTTATTTTAAATTATAAAATTCTTAAAAAAACAAAAAAGAATTTAAAAGTAGTTAACAATTTTCAAAAAAAAGCACTTTGCTTTATCTGAAGAATGTAACCAGTGCATATTTAAGCCAGAAACCCATGCATTATTCGCTCTGGTGGGTCCTGAGATTCTTTTATTATCATCATCATCACCACCCTTTTCATTACTATTGCAACCAGACATATCATCATCATCATCATTATTATCAAAATCATGACCACCATTATCATTATCATCATCATCATCATCATCATCATCACCACCAGTCCTTGGAAGTTTAGAGACATGTGTCATGGATTGAGCCTTCCTTCATTTGAGGGCAGTCACCATATCGACCAGGTTATGATGATGATGATGATGATGATGAGGATGATGATGGTGATGATGATGGTGATGATGATGGTGATGATGATGGTGATAGTGATGATGATGATGGTGATGATGATGATGAGGATGATGATGATGATGATGATGTTCTTGATGTTGATCAACGCTTTTAAACATAATATCGACTTTTAAAAGTGAGTTCGTATTTAATGACATGAATATTAGATTAAGGTAGTTATTACTACTACCAAACCACCACAAACATAATCATCATCATCACCATCATCATCGCCGCTATCGTCATCACTACCACAAACATCATCATCACCACAAACATCATCATCACTACCACAAACATCATCACCACCACCACCACCACAGCTGCAAGCATGCCTGATCATCACTCCACTGGACTGCTTCTGGGAGGGCTCGAAGCTCTTGGGACCTGACCCTCCCATCCAGTTCAGGTGCCTTGGGGCAGTGGTTGTGATTATGATTGGGGTGTGGTTGTTTGTGGTTTGGGAGTTGGGGTGGTTTTGATGATGATGATATTGATAGTTGTGGTGTTAGTTGTGACGACATCAACACAACAACATCAACACAACAACATCAACACAACAACACCCACCAACAACACCCACCAACAACACCCACCAAAAACACACCAACACAGCAACAACACCCACCAACACAAAAACATCATCAACAACATCAACACAACAACATCATCATCATCAACACCAAC
>OX030962.1:1981109-2008609 GCA_943735955.1 Piscicola geometra
GTTTAATTTACACTCTCATGACCACATATCTCATCTGTATCATCCAGCTCAAATTTTAACAATCAATCAGTTATACATCTTTAAAACCTATATTCTTTTTCATAAACTTATAATAATAAAAACATCCTCTTATTTTACACATTTAATACATTCCTTCACATCCAACTGCACACGAACATTGAGAACTAAGTCTGACTATTACTTACAAACTCCAAGAACCAATTTCTATCTTAATAGTCCAATCTATGCAGGGCTCCAACTCTGGAACAGATTGCCATTGAATTTGAAAAATATACAGCAAACCCTTAATTTTAAGAAAACAATTAAACCACTTATAATTTCCAATCACTTTAATTAATTTCTTTTGTAAATCAATGAAAACATTTGTTATTATTAACAATTCTTTTAATTTGTGAATTTAATTAAGAAGTTCATGTATTATTTTATTTTTTCTAGGAGGTCATACAAGCATTTATTTGCTTCGATTTCTGAATTTATTTGCTTGCAAATAAACGAATTGTTGTTGTTGTTGTTGTATAATAAATACAAAAAATAAAAATACAAAATAAAACAAAAAATACAACAAATAATATGAATTGCGTGCAAAGTCTGAGGCATTACAGCGCCTGAGTGATGCTTGTTAGTTGCAGGGAGGTCTGCCTCTTTGTGCTCCTATCGCCATCATCATCAAGAGCATCATCGCCGTCAGCATCAGCACATATATTTATTTTTAAGGAATTGTTTTTTTTCTTATTTTTAGTGATGATTAGAATGCAGAAAATTATTATTGTAATTGCATCCGCTAGAAGGACTAAAATTAAAACTAATAATAATTATAATGATGATTCTACCACTATTAAAAAAAAAAATAATAATAATAATAATAATAATGATAATGATAATAGCAGATAATTTAGGGTCTACATGGAATGTGTTTAAATATCCTGCCTTGTGTTTGGTGGTCTATGGTACATAAATCTAAATAAGTGGGTGGCTTGTGTGAGTGTGCGTGTGTGTATGTGTGTGTGTTTGTGTGTGTGTGTGTGTGTGTGTGTGTGCGTGTGTGTTTGTGTGTGTGTGTGTGTGTGTGTGAGTGTGTGTGTGTGTGTGTGTGTGTGTGTGTGTGTGTGTGTGTGTGTGTGTGTGTGTGTGTGTGTGTGTGTGTGTGTAAGTGTGCATGTGAGCATAGGTGTGCGACTATGTGTGTTTCATTTTTAAAATCTCTCAGCTCATCAAAGCTATGTGTATTCCCATGGACTTCTTGATATATTAAGAAGTCCATGGTGTATTCCCAACAAATGCTTGATGGATGAGTGGGGTATTTGTTTTCCTATTTCAATGTTTGTGCGTTAGGCGCCAATTGAAAAGTTGTCGAAGAGAAAGAAAAGAACATTTTCTATTACGGCGTTGTTGTGCACAAAAGTTTCATTTATTTTATGGTTTTTAAATTAGCAATGAAGTGCCTGGCAATTATTTAATTGTGTTATCTTTGCCTCCTTGTGCACACTTAAAGATACAAACAAACAAACAAATACATAAACAAACAAATACACAAACAGACAAACAAAAGGCACATGCACTTATTCAAATGTAATTTTATTGAATATTTTATAAATATCAGTTTCAAGTATTTTCCACTTTCTTTCTGTGTGTGTTAGTCTTACTGGTTAAAAAACCTCTTTTATGCTTCATCCTTATCCTCATCATCACTATCATCATCATCATCATCATCATCATCATCACCATCATCATCATCACCATCATCATCACCACCACCTCAGGGCAGAGGCGCTACAGAGTGTGATCCACATAGTAGGAGAAAAAGATCTCTATGAACTCTATAAGGATTCCTTCAAGGTGCTCATGATGGTGATGATGATGATGATGATGATGATGAAGATCATGATGATGGTGATGATGATGATGGTGATGATGATGATGATGAAGATCATGATGATGGTGATGATGATGATGGTGATGATGATGATGGTGATGATGATGATGGTGATGATGATGATGGTGATGATGATGGTGATGATGATGATGATGATGATGATGATCATGATGGTGGTGATGATGATGGTGGTGATGATGATGATGATGATGATGATGATGATGGTGATGATGATGGTGATGGTGATGATGATGATAATGAAGATCATCATCACCACCAGGTGAAGGGCATACTGTGGAATGAGACGACGGCGTCACAAGTGGTCACAGAGTGGGAGAAGAAGTTTGAGGCTGTGAGTGTTGTGGTGGTGATGATGATGATGGTGAGGGTTGTGATGATGATGATGATGATTGTGGTGGTATGATGATGATGGTTGTGGTGGTATGATGATGATGATGATGATGATGATGGTGATGATGCATGGATGATTGTATAGTGACTATCGCACCCACCACTAAAGGAAGTTAAAAAGTATGTGGCAGTACGGAATAAGAAAACCGCGCATAATATCAACAACAACAACAATCCTAAGACCAACAACATTCCCAACAAAAATAAAAACAAGAACAACATCAACAACAACAACCTCGATGACGTGTACACTTTTTCTTCCGTCACTCTCTACCAAGCCCTCCTCCACTTCAGCCACTTCAACTACCTGTCCCTCGCCACTACTATCATAGCCCTCGTCAGTACTTCGATCAATACTACTACTATTACTACCACTACTACTACTACTACTACTACTACTACTACTACTACTACTACTACTACTACTACTACTACTGCTACTACTACTACTACTACAACTACTACTACTACTACTACTACTACTACTTCTTCTACTACTACTACTACTACTACTAAAACAACTACTACTACTACTTCTTCTACTACTACTACTACTTCTACTACTACTACTACAACTACTACTACTGCTACTACTACTACTACTACTACTACTACTACTTCTTCTACTACTACTACTACTACTACTAAAACAACTACTACTACTACTTCTTCTACTACTACTACTACTACTACTACTACTACTACTAAAACAACTAATACTACTACAACTACTACTACTACTACTGCTACTACTACTACTACTACTACTACTACTACTTCTACTACTACTACTACTACTATAACTACTACTACTACTGCTGCTGCTACTACTACTACTACTACTACTACTACTACTACTACTACTGCTACTACTACTACTACTACTACTACTACTACTACTACTTCTTCTACTACTACTATACTACTGCCACAACTACTAATTGCACTAGTACTTATACTATAATCATCAACATTTCAGCTCTGCCTTGCTGTGCTATTGGCATTTCTCTTGACTTATGGGGGAGATTGTCAACTGGTTGAAAAGAAAAATAAGCATAATATTAATAATAAAAATAGAATTAAAAATACTAAAATGGGTAGTAAGTTAACCAGTGACGTCGACAAGGAAATAACTGTAAATAAAAACAACAACAACAACAACCACAACATAGTTCCAGTATGGGTGAATGTGTTGTTGTTGGTTGGCGGGGTGTTGTTGTTGTCGTTGTCGGCGATGGCTGGTCTGGGTGTATGTTGTTTGATGAAAATCAAGCTCACGTCAGTCTCTTGTCAGGTTGCTTGCTTGGTTGATTGGTTGGTTGGATGGGGGATGGGGTTGGTTGGTTGGTTGATTGGTTGGTTGGATGGGGGAAGGGTGGGTTATGGGGTTGATTGGTTGGTTGGATGGTGGATGGGGGGGGTTATGGGTTGGTTGGTTGGGGGATTGGTTGGTTGATTGGTTGGTTGGATGGGGGATGGGTGGGTTATGGGGTTGATTGGTTGGTTGGATGGTGGATGGGGTGGGTTATGGGTTAGTTGGTTGGGGATTGGTTGGTTGATTGGTTGGTTGGATGGGGGATGGGGTTGCTTGGTTGGTTGATTGGTTGGTTGGATGGTGGATGGGGTGGGTTATGGGGTTGGTTGGTTGGTTGATTGGATGGTGGATGGGGTGGGTTATGGGGTTGGTTGATTGGTTGGTTGGATGGTGGATGGGGTGGGTTATGGGGTTGGTTGGTTGGTTGATTGGATGGTGGATGGGGTGGGTTATGGGGTTGGTTGATTGGTTGGTCGGATGGTGGATGGAGTGGGTTATGGGGTTGGTTGGTTGCTTGATTGGTTGGATGGGGGATGGGGTGGGTTATGTGGTTGGTTGGTTGGTTGATTGATTGGTTGGATTGAGGATGGGATGAGTTATGGGGTTGGTTGGTTAGTGGATGGGATAATTTGATGCCTTTACCACCCTCATAGCACTCCACCAACCTAACCTCACCCCTCTTCCACTCCACCATTCAACCCCTCCTCCACCTTTCCACCCCTTCATCCTCCACCCTCCACCACCCCTCCATCCACAGGTGCTGCCCTTCATCAGCGTGGCGTTCTCGATTGAGTCCCTCATTCACATCGTCACACTGCACAACCAGTTGGTCAGACAAAGGGTGCATCTCTGTGTGAGTGGGTGGAGGGGGAGGAGGGTGGAGGTGGAGGAGGGTTTAAGTGGGTGGAGGGTGGAGGTGGAGGATGGTGGAGGTGGAGGAGGGTTTGAGTGGATGGAGGGGGGTTCCGGGAGAATGGGGGAGTGGGTGGAGGTGGAGGGAGGCTTGGGGAGAGTGGAGGAGTGAGTGGGTGGAGAGGGGGCAACATGGCATTTGAATGGGCTTGATGGGTTTTGGAGGCAGGAGTTATTGGGTTTCAGGGTTTTGTTGAAGTTTGGTGGTTTTAGTGCATCCTTCGCCTTTCGGTTTTATCTTTCATTCAACCATTCCTTCGCCCGCCCATTCATTCGCCCATTCACTCGTTTATTCATTTATTCATCCATTCACTCCATCATTCACTCCCAGTGACTTATGTGAGTTCGGCATGATGGGCATGACATACTAGTCTATTCACTTTCCTTTGTTCTTTTCATTCAGGTTTTCTGTTTTTCATTTTATTTATTTATTTCTTTTATTTATTTCTATTATTATTATCTTTTTTTTCCTATTATTATTATCGGTCTATTGTTTCTTTATACATATAAGTTGCATAAAAATGTTTTTAAAGTGTTTCGTTGGGTGGATGAATGGGTGAAGATGTGAGCGAGATGTGGAGTTGGAGAGAAAAGGGATCTGTTTTACATTTCCGCTACAAACAAAGGTTTACGCTAAACTCGGTAATTGTAAACATAAGCAACAACAGCTGATGGCACTTTTTTATTTATTTGTTGTGGTCTCTAACAATTACAAAAAGCGGCAATTTTTTATTGAAATTTCGGCAAACTATTTGAAATTACGCCTGCAAAATAAATAAGAAGTGCCATCAGCTGTTGCTGTTTATGTTTACAATTACCTAGTTAAACGTAAATCTTTGTGGCAGAAATGTAAAAAAGATGCGAGAAAAGAATGGTTGAGTGTGGAAGATGAATGAGGGAAAAAGGTGGATGAAAGAGTGAAAGATTAGTGAAGGAGGGAGTGAATAAATGAGGAATTGAGGGAGAGAGAGAGTGAGGAATTGAGGGAGAGATGGGTTGATGAGAAAGAGTAGTGAATGAAGGAAACTTGAGTAGCATAAAAAGACACCTTTGAAAGGCTTATCTCCAAGTTGGATTAGTATATGTTTGTGTATGTTTGCGTGTTTGTGTGTGTGTGTGTGTGTGTGTGTGTGTGTGTGTGTGTGTGTGTGTGTGTGTGTGTGTGTGTGTGTGTGTGTGTGTGTGTGTGTGTGTGTGTGTGTGTGTGATTGTATGCGTGTGTTTGTGTGTAAGTGTGTGTGTGTGATTGTATGCGTGTGTTTGTGTGTAAGTGTGTGTGTGATTGTATGCGTTTGATTGTATGCGTGTGTTTGTGTGTGTGTGTGATTGTATGCGTGTGAACGTTTGAGATATCCGAAAATTTAGACACTATAAAAATTAAAATTGCAGCACAAACAAAAAAAAACATTTACAAAAACAAGAGCAAGAACGAACAAAAATCACGAGTGAGAACAGTGAGAAGAGTGAAAAAAACAAGCATAAGAAGTGCATGCAGGAACATGGGTGGCCGCAAATAATACACCATTGTTGTTCGAGTTGGTGATTGATGTTCTCTCTCTCTCTCTCGATGATGATGATGATGATGGTGGTGGTGGTGGTGATGATGATGATGATGATTATGATGATGATGGTGATGATGGTGATGATGATGGTGATGATGGTGATGATGGTGGTGATGATGATGGTGGTGATGATGATGATAATGAACGCTGTTCTTGGTTGTTTGTTTGTTTTTGTTTGTTTTTTTCTTATGTGAACATGACTTGTAAAGTATAATGATGTGTTCGCTTTTAATTACTGCCATTTAGTTACCACCTTCGTCGTGATTATTACCGTCATCATCGTTATCATTACCATCATCGTCATCATCATCGTCATCATCAGGACCACCTGGGGAGCATGTACAAACGGATGTTGATGCCATTAGTTGGACCCTCGTTCATCTCCTCCTCTTCCTTCATCCTCTCTTCCATCATTCCCATCCCGGCCATTTCTCTCTTCGCCACACAAGTTGGTATTTTTCCTATATGAGACTGTAAAACACTGTAAACATCCACACACACACACACACACACACACACACACACACACACACACACACACACACACACACACACACACAAACACACACAAGTGTGTGAGGGTAGTTTAGTGCAAGTAGTAGGGAACTTGTTTGGAGCTTAATTTCTTAATTAGACTCTCCACATCCTTGTATTGAACTCATGTGTGCGTCCTTGCACGTGTGTTTGTGTGAGTCTTTGTGCGTGTGTGAGTGTTTATTTTTTTTTTAATCATTGATACAAAAATAATGTTAAAAACAAGAATAATTTTAATAATATCATTTTTCTATTCTTTTCACAGTGTTGCATCATGGGCATCTTCAACATCATCAGCATCATTCTCCTCCTCCCTCCAATCTCCTTCATCATCCTCCGAGACACCTCCACCACTGCCAACAGACACAAACTACTCCAAAGAACCGACAGTCAGCATAGAAATGATAACGAACATGGAACTAGTAGTCGGCATAGAATTAAAAATTCGAGTGATATTAGAAATGATGGACATGATGATGATGATGGGGGGGATGATGATGGGGGAGATGGATCTATACACTGTTTATGGCGTCTTTTTCCCACCTTATCTGCCGACCAAAGCATTAATTGTGATGATGATCCCAAAAAGATGACATCATTATCACAATCATCGTCATCATCAGTGTTATCATCGCCATTACCATCAGCACCATCATCATCATCACCGTCTGGCATACTTAGCTACAGCAAACGGGAAGATTTAAGAGGTTACTCTATTCATTCCTCACAACAACAACTACCACAGCAACAACTACAACAACAACAACAACTACCACAGCAACAACTACAACAACAACAACTACCACAGCAACAACAACAACAACTACCACAGCAACAACAACTACCACAGCAACAACAACAACAACTACCACAGCAACAACAACTACCACTACCACAACAACAACAACAAAAACAACAGCCAAAACTATTGTCTAATCCTGACCTACAAAAATACCACATTCTACAAAAGCAGAAACAACAAAAACAACTATTGAACAATCAACAACTACAAAACACACCTCAGACAAAATCTAGTCAAAAGATATTTCCATCATCATCATCATCATCATCATCATTCTCCTCTTTATCGTCATCATCATCATCGCCATCATCATCATCATCACTGTCATCTTCATCATCATTATCATCATTGTTTTCTCCGCATTTGTACATCATCAAAGGTAGTGACAAATGCGAGAATGATGATGGTGCTGATAGTGGTGTCAGTGGCGTGGGCCGTTCCAAGATAAAGCGCGACAAAATGGAGGGTGGATGGAGGGCAGAGAAGAAGGATGGGATGGAGGAAGGGAGTGGGATGAAGGAGAGAAAGGTGGATGAGAGGGATGAGAGAAGGAGGGATGGGATGAGGAGAAGGGGGAGGGTTTGTGTGAGGGGGGAGTGGAAGGCGCTTGTACTCACTTACTACGTCACCACCATCCTCAGGACCTCTGTTAAGGTCTCCAATTGCATCCTAATCCACTTATTAAGGATATCACAACGTATTTTTAATATTTTTCTATTATTATTTGTATCGAATGTCTCAAAATCTCATGCTACATTGGCATCGTCCTTGGAACAAACTCCCATGATTGCACCATCAGGCGACAGTGCTTCTCTCCTTGACCATCCTCCTTCTGCTGGGTGCTGTGGGCTTTTCCAAGATGAGGTTTGGCCTCGACATCAGTGACGTCATCTCGCCCACCGCTTCGGAACACCACTTCTACAGAACGCAGTCAAAGTACTTCGGCTTCTACAACCTCTATGCCGCTACACTGGTTTGTTGGTGGTTGGCTGGGGTGGTTTGTTGTTGGCTGGGGTGGTTGGTGGTTGTTGGTGGTTGGTTTTTGGTGGTTGTTGGTGGTTGGTTGGGGTGGTTGGTTGGTGGTTGGCTGGAATGGTTGTTGGTGGTGACTTTGTTTTGTTGAGCATGTCTGATCGAAAGTTTCGATGGCACATTCATTTAATCTGCCACGTCGTTCCATCACTAACCTATCAAAGCCTTGTGCTTCTCAACCACTCCATTTCACCACCTCCACCTCCACCCCTCCCCCTCATCATCACCTCCACATCATCATCATCACATCATCATCATCACATCATCATCATCACCCACCAGGGTGACTTCGACTACGCTTCTCCCCAAGGTCAATCTCTCCTCCTCTCTTTTCATCACTCTCTCTCTTCGCTGGATGACGTCATAAAGGATAAAGATGGCCGGCATCCACGCTTCTGGCTTGAAGTCTTCAGGGATTGGTTGCTAGGTGGGTGGATGGATGGATGGATGGATGGATGGATGGATGGATTGATGGATGGATGGACGAACGAATAAGTGGATTAATAGATGGATGAATAATTCTATGGGTGGATAATTCGATGGATGGATAAATTGGGTTTCAATGGAATATTCTTGCAATCAAAACCCCACCACAACCAATTCTTCTCATTGTACCCCCCCCCCTTCCATCCATCACCAGACATCCAGGGGGCGTACGACCTTGACGTGAAGAGGGGCGCAGTGCTGAGGGAGGGGTGGTTGGCCAATTGCTCGACCAAGGGCCAGTTGGGCTACAAGTTGATGCTGCAATCTGGTGGTCACTACGGTGATAAGAACCGGGTATGTGTGTTTGTGTGTGTGTGTGTTTGTGTGTTTGTGTGTGTGTGTGTGTGTCTGTGTGTGTGTGTGTGTGTGTGTGTGTTTGAGGAGGGGGAAGTCTGTTCGTGTGGGGGAGTGTGTGTGTGTGTGATTTTGTGATCCCAAACACTTTCCACTTTATGCCACCACCCACGCTGAACCACCACCACCAGTGGCGAACGGACCGACTGGTCTTACCCTCTGGCACGATCGAGCCCACCTCCTTCTACCACCTGCTCACCGCATGGGCCAACGTTGACTCCCTCGCCTACAACACACTGCAGGTTGTAGGAGGGTGCAGGCTTGGGTGGAGGGGAAGAGAAGGGGGGGGAAGTGCACATTTTAAATTTTATTTATTTATTTTATTCCTATTTTTGCAATATTTATAATTTCTTTTTTAGTTTTATTATATATTGTTATTAATTAATGTTACTTTACATCATCCTTATTATTCATTTCCTGTAACCTCATTTGTTATTATTGCTAATCTTCTCCACTCACACCACAGGCAAGCATTCTTCCGCAACCCAAGTCATGGTCTCACGAGGACAACAACCCCAACACCATCAGTCTGTCGCTATCATTACCATCATTATCATCATCATTATCATCACCACCGTTGTCATTATCATCATCACCATCGTTGTCATTATCATCATCATCACCGCCATAGTCTTTATCATCATTACTATTATTCTTTTATTTTCATTCAAAACATTGTAAAAATTTTATTATCATCATCATCACAATTATTCACGTTATTAATATTTTTATCATCATCATCATCATCATCATCATCACTGCAGTTCCAGCTTCGCAGCCGATCACCTTTGCCCAGAGCGTCTTTTATCTGAGCAACCAAAGAGACTCCCAAACCATCGTCCACTCCGTCAAGGTGGTGCTGATGATGATGGTGATGATGATGATGGTGGTGAGGATGATGGGGATGATGATGGGGATGATGGTGATGGTGGTGATGATGATGATGATGGTGGTGATGATGATGATGGTGGTTTTGATGATAACAGCAGTTTTGAGGCTTATGATAATAATACTGGTTTTTAAAGAAGATTCTGGATCAACATGCGTGACCAGCACAAACACACACACACACACACACACATACACACACACACACACACACACACACACACAGAAAATTAGAAACACATGCGACGAATACACTCAACTTGGTCTCCAAAGCTTTCCCCATGGCGTGATGGTGAGCTTCTGGGAGCAGTATCTGCACAGCCACTTCTACCTGGCCACCATCAGCGTCTGTGTGGCTGTGGTAGTCGTGGTGGTCGCTTGTGTGGTCACTCTCAACGTTCTGGCTTCGTTCTTTGTGGTAGGTTGTTGTGGTTGGTTGTGGTTGTGGTTGGTTGTGGTTGTGGTTGGTTGTTGTGGTTGTGGTTGTGGTTGGTTGTGGTTGTGGTTGGTTGTTGTGGTTGTGGTTGGTTGTGGTTGGTTGTGGTTGTGGTTGGTTGTGGTTGTGGTTGGTTGTGGTTGTGGTTGGTTGTGGTTGTGGTTGGTTGTGGTTGGTTGTGGTTGGTTGTGGTTGTGGTTGGTTGTGGTTGTGGTTGGTTGTGGTTGTGGTTGGTGGTGGTTGTGGTTGGTTGTGGTTGGTTGTGGTTGTGGTTGGTTGTGGTGGTGGTTGGTTGTGGTTGTGGTTGGTTGTGGTGGTTGTGGTGGTGGTTGGTTGTGGTTGGTTGGTTGTTGTGGTTGGTTGTTGTTGTGGTTGGTTGTGTTGGTTATGGTGGTTATGGTGGTTGGTTGTGGTAGTGGTGGTGGTTGTGATGGTTGTGGTTGTGGCGGGTTCATAGTAGCTTCAGAAATTGTGAAGTCTTGTTCAGCTGGTTCCGGTTTTTTCAGGCAACCATCCTTCCAAGCATCAGCAAACTCAACTTCTCGCAACACAGATTCTCATGTGTGCGTGTGGAGTGGTGGAGGTGATGGGGGTGGTCGCATGGGCGGGGGAGCTGGGGTGGGTCGGTGTCAAACTGAACGCCCTCACTATCTGCATCGTCATCTTCTCCCTCGCATGTTTCAGTCATCTGCATATTCGGATGGTGTTGGTGAGTGGGTGAGTGAGTGAGTGGGTGAGTGAGTGAGTGGGTGAGTGAGTGAGTGGGTGGGTGAGTGGTGGGTGGAGGGGGGGTGGAGGAGGGGGTTTGGTTAGAATGGTGAGTTGGATGGAAGGGTAAATGGTGGAATGTTGTAGGTTAAGCCGATTAAAGTACCAATCAATCAATCAATCAATCGATCAATCAATCAACCAATCAATCAATCAATGAATCGATTAATCCATCCATCAATCCATAAATTCACCCATCCATCAATCCATCCACCACCCTCTGCAGGCCTTCCAGACCACAGTGGGAAGCAGGAGGACCCGGGTCGAAAGGTCACTGCGTGCACTCATCCAGCTACTCATCCACTCTTCACTCGCTCAATTCGTTGTCTTCTCCTGTCTCACCACCACACACTTTGAGTTCATCCACAAGTGAGTGGAGGTGTGGTTGTTGTTGTAGTGTGGTTGTTGTAGTGTGGTTGTTGTTGTAGTGTGGTTGTTGTTGTGTGGTTGTTGTAGTGTGGTTGTTGTAGTGTGGTTGTTGTAGTGTGGTTGTTGTAGTGTGGTTGTTGTAGTGTGGTTGTTGTAGTGTGGTTGTTGTAGTGTGGTTGTTGTAGTGTGGTTGTTGTAGTGTGGTTGTTGTTGTAGTGTGGTTGTTGTAGTGTGGTTGTTGTAGTGTGGTTGTTGTAGTGTGGTTGTTGTAGTGTGGTTGTTGTTGTAGTGTGGTTGTTGTAGTGTGGTTGTTGTAGTGTGGTTGTTGTAATGTGGTTGTTGTAGTGTGGTTGTTGTAGTGTGGTTAGGGTTGTGTGGTTGTTGTAGTGTGGTTGTTGTAGTGTGGTTGTTGTAGTGTGGTTGTTGTAGTGTGGTTGTTGTAGTGTGGTTGTTGTAGTGTGGTTGTTGTAATGTGGTTGTTGTAGTGTGGTTGTTGTAGTGTGGTTGTTGTAGTGTGGTTGTTGTAGTGTGGTTGTTGTAGTGTGGTTGTTGTAATGTGGTTGTTGTAGTGTGGTTGTTGTAGTGTGGTTGTTGTAGTGTGGTTGTTGTAGTGTGGTTGTTGAAGTGTGGTTTTCGTTGTTGTTGTGGTTTTTTGTTGTGGGGGCTATAGTTGACGAGGGTGGCTAAAATCATGGCGTAGTTGTAACAACCAGTGTTATTTTCGTTTAATAAAATAGTTATAGTTTTTATTTCACTTTCGTTTTGGAATTAATTATAGTTTTTATTTTCGTTTTCGTTTTAAAAGTAATTTAAGTATTTATTTTCGTTTTCGTTTTACAAATAATTAAAGTTTTTATTTTTATTTTAGTTTTGAAAATATATTAATTTACAACTTTGAACACAATTTTTTTCATCTAAAAAAATTAATTGATCATAAAATGAAACAGTAAAATAGAACTGGAAATTAACAACGAGCGCTCTTGAATTTGAAGATCGCTATAGAAATCTATTTGATTGATTGATTGAACAACAAATGAGTTTTAAAAATTAACAGTCAATTGAAATATTATAAGAATTGAGTACGTAAATTATTGAGTAATAACAAATTTGAAATGTAATAACAATTTTACGATTAGATTCTAATCATTAGAATAAGTGATAATTTAATTGACAAAGCGAAGCGGTAATAAAATAACGTTTCATAAATGGCGCTACTTTCATAAAGCCCAAAGATAATGTTTATAACATAGACATATTTTTTTTTATAAATTATAAATTTCCATATTATGGCATACTTTGAAATTTATTTAATTTTCGTTTTGAAAATAATTATAGTTTTTATTTCAGTTTCGTTTTGGAAATAATTATAGTTTTTATTTCAGTTTCGTTTTGGAAATAATTATAGTTTTTATTTTCGTTTTGAAAATAAATTTAGTTTTTATTTTCGTTTTCGTGAAACGATTATTCAGAATTGTCGTTTTCGTTATCGTTACGAAAATAACATTGGTAACAACTAGCAACTTTTTCTTCTATATTCAACTTTCTTACCATCATCATCATCGACATCATCATCATCACAGATACTTCATGTTTCCCCTCCTCACCTCCACCCTCATCCACCTCATCAACTCTCTCCTCACCCTTCCCATTCTTCTCTCCATCATTGGTCCTCTTCCTGAGGTTGGTGCTGATGGTGATGTTAATGATGGGGATGTTGGTGATGTTTATGATGATGGTGAGAGATGATAATGATGGGGATGATGATGATGATGATAATAATGATGATGATGATGGTGATGATAATGCTAATGATGATGATAATGATGATGATGATGGATTCACCCAAAGGTACAATCCCTCTCACCAACTCGTGAATACTTGCCCGAGCTACCCCCCCACGAGAGGAGGGTGGTGTTGCGTGGGGGTGGTGGCAGGAAGGATGGAAGGAAGACGAGGAAAAAGAGACGGAATAAAGGAAAGGCAAAACATCATCATCGCCACCACCACTCCTCCACCCGACGCCATTCCACCCGGCATCCACTGCACAGTCTTTCCACCATCGCCGAGGAGAGTTCATCTATTTCCGTGGAATTTTCTCCAACTATCATCATCACCTCCCCCCACCACGACGGCGGTGGTGATGATGATGATTGCAGTTTTAATAATAATAATAATAGTTTGAATAATATTAATAATAATATAACTAGCGTCCATTACAGTAATTTACCGAACGAGCAGAATAATTATTACAACGTCGACGCCTTAATTTGCAAGCAGGGTGATGATAATGATGTTGTAAAGGAAAATAATAATAATAATAATGATAATGAAGACCACAACTACTACAACGCCCCTATTTACTTAAAGCAACACATGCAACAACAACATAAACAACACATTTCTCAGTCGCCACAACAACAACCTTCTTCATCGCCACAACAACCACAACAACATCACCACGACCCTCCTCCCTTACTTCCCCGCAAACAAAGGCAACCACACCAACTCAATCATCATCAGCACCACACGAAGAGAACAAATCAAAATCAACAACAACAAAACTTCTCAAAAATACTTCAAAACACCACTGTCACCGCCACCCTTCAGGTCACTATCAACAACAACAACAACAACAACAGTAACAACAACGTTTGACAAACATCATAATCATGACAACATTCTTGCCAACAACAACAGCAACACGTTGCAGTATGATCACAAAAATGAAATTTCTCCATCTAGTCTTTCAGCATTGCTAACCAAGGATTACATTTGATTTAAAAAAAATAGTTTATCGGCGATAGAATATGGTTGTAGTGGTCCATCATCATCATCATCATCATCATCAGCATCAGCATCATCATCATCATCGAGCGGGTGCAGACATTTTGTTTATTATTTAAAATAATTGATCATTATCGTGACTGCCAATCTGTAATTATTCGTCAGCGCATTCCAGTGTACAGGCGTGAATAGAGGGGTTTGAGGATGACGTCACAAGCGAGCGTAAACAAAAATTCAAGTTTTATTAGACCACTACTTAAGGGCTGTTCCCCTAATGGAGATAATGATGATCATGGACGTGCAATAAATGAACCAAGAGTTTTTGTTAATTGAATTAATCATTTAAATTAATATTACTAATTAATAATTATTATAAATGTTCCAGGAATAAAGACAAGTGATGAAGTGATGGTGCTTTATAACATGCATGAAGCCTTTATCGTCTTGATAATCTTCACTTGTTCCTGTGTGTTTGTGTGTGTGTGTTTGTGTGTTTATGTGTGTTTGTTTGTGTGTGTGTTTGTGTGTGTGTGTGTGTTTGTTTGTGTGTGAGTTAATGCACTAAAACATCACAACCAGCACCTCACTGCTACAAAAACCGCATCCTACCCCTCCACTCACCCAACGACCCAGACCTTCCCCCCACCCCCCGCCTAACCCCCCACCCACCTTTCCTCCCTGCACACACTGCCACCTCCTCATACACTCCTCCATCACTCCGGCAAAGGCGTCCACCTTCAAACACTCCAGCACACACGCGCTGTGACTGTCCACCACCATCGCATGAAGCGCACTCAAAGCCATCTCCTCCACCAATCTACCCTCCTCCTCCTCCTTCTCCTCCTCCTCCTCCATCACTCCATCTTTCTCCTCTTTCTTTTCGTCGTCATCTTTTTTCTTTCCTTTTATGTTTTTGGCTTTTTTGGTCTTTTTAGGTTCACTTTTCCCGCCTTTTTGTGCTAGCGTGGATTTTTTCAATACGTCAATAACGTCTGCCACTATGCCACACTCGATTACGTGGTCTGTGATTATGAGAGGTGGTAGCCATTTTTAATTTAATTCTGTAGCGTTAATTAAATTTTACAAATAATAACCACCATTCAATTAAAATCTTCAATTATCTCATCAATTAAAGGCTAATTGAATCAACCTTTGTTGCTATCCCTCTCAACACACAAGGCTCCGAGTAGGAAGAGAGCCTTGACCTTTAGTTTAGGCACACATGACTTTTGTATGACCTTTTGTATGACCTTGAAGCCGCTAAGGTCAGCGAATTGGTCTTGGCCTGGATGTGACTCTCTTATGGTGCCTGTTTGATGTGGTGATGACGATGACGATGATGGTCATGATGATAGGTAGGTGGTTTTGTGTTGTGTGGTTGGTAGATGGGTGATTTGGTGAGGTCTAGTATTTGGTTCTTTGATAATGGTAAATTGGTGCAACTAGTAAAGATGTATCTGAACGAGTAATACCACTAAAACAACCACAAGAACCTCCACCAACGCCCCCAAACACGCACATGATATAGCATAGAGACACTTGATCCTAAACTCCACATCCTCCCCCTTCTTCTGCCCATCCTTCTCCTCCTTTTCCACCCTGGAAAGCAGATGGGGCAGGATGAATGGGTCAGCCAACACCTTCCCCTGTATGAACGGGTTGTTCTGGGCGATGGTGGCGATGAGGCTGGCTGTCGAAACCCTGATGGTTGTGTGGGTGTCTTGTAGGAGATTTGGAAGCACCTCAAAGCCACCAATGTTGTAGAAATCTGTGTGATAGTGATAGAGGTGGTTAAGAGGAAGGCATTAAGTGGGTTATGATGATGATGGTGATGATGATGTCTATTAATCGAAAATCCCCAAGGCAACCATTGGCGAGATCCAAGTCTTCACAGTACATAATGAGATTCTCGAGTGCAACCTCTCGATCTTGCAGTGACACTTCATCGCCACCTTCCCCTCCATCCTTCTTCTCATCTTTAATGTAACATCTAATCAAGCACTTGAGGTCTTCAATCATCTTCTTGATGGGGTCGTTCGAGGTCATGCCTTCTAGAGCTTTCTTCAACCATTCTCTTTTCTTCAAAATGAATATATTCATTTATATATGTTTATACAGCATTTGAAGAAATATTTAAAAATATTTATCTGTTTAAAACTGCAATAATTTAAACCATGATTTCACTAAATTATCAGCATATCACCTTAAGTTTCAATAATTAATAACTAATTAATTAACTAATAACCAATTAATAACTAAAATTTAACTCTTAAGCACAAACCTCTGGGGGCATGGCTTCACTGAACTGTGGAGCATCTTCGGTCTTGGTGTACTCAGTGCAGAAGTTAAGGAGGCCTTGCAAGTTGGGCTTGTATCTGCGATCGTTTGCGGCCTCAGACATACTTTCAAGATCTGTATTTTGAAATCAAATGAATAGGTTTGTTTTTAAAATTTAATTATAATAGTTTTTCCACTTTGATATATTCAAAAAAGCTATAGAACTTTTTACGGATGGTTTTAAAAGATTTTAAGGATTGGAAAATTATTCTTGGAAATTCACTTTTAAAATATTCGAAGTCACGTTTTTAAATTTCCTAGAGATGGCTTCTTAGTTTTTTCGAATGAACTTTATGCACGCACTATCGCATATTTAAAACATTCTAATATTTTTGAAACTCAAATCGCAAACCGAGCAGCTATGAGTAATTTCTCTTTTGGATTCAAGTAAGCTCCATTTTTCCTGTGTAATGCCGCTATTTTTCATGTTTTATATTAGAAATTAATCTTTCAACAAATCAACATTCACCTATTATTTTTTCAGGGCAACAAGTAAGTGCGAAAATTTTCAATAAAATAATTACTAAATTAAACTTCTAGCAGCGCCTGCCACAAACTTTTCCTTCGGCAATCCAACGATCACTGCAGCTGCAGCGACGACAGGTGGTGGTGGCCTTAGGTTTGGAGTCGCTACTACCACAGCCACTCAAATCACACCTTTTGGAGGTGGCTTCAACACACCAGCTGCTCCTTCTTCCATAGGTGGTGTTACTAATGTCTGCATTTTACTAGTTTATAGATTTTTTTTTTCTTCAAAAAAGTATAAATTTCAGGGGGTTTCGGTGGCTTTTCTTCTGCATTCAACACCCAAACGACCACTGCACCCTCCTTTGGGTCTTTCAGTTCTACTCCTCTCGCCTCACAAACCACCACTGGTTGGTTACATCACTATCATCATCATATAAACATGATACAACTTTTACATAAAACATTATATTGAAACTAATAGAAATGGACATCATCTTCATTATCATCATCATCATTATCATCATTGTCATTAATATCATCATCATTATTATCATCATAATTATTATCATCATCATCATCATCATCATCATCATTATTATCATCATCATCATCATCATTACTCATCAGCACAGACAGGCTTAGGAGGCTTTGGAACTGGCTTTGCAGCAGCCTCTAGTGAGTCATCTTCTCTTTGCAGCATCTTCTAGCGCTTCACATTACACTCACCAAACTAACATCGTCTTCACCACTACCAGCATCATCATCACCACCACCAGCATCATCATCACCACCACCAGCATCATCATCGTCACCACCAGCATCATCATCATCACCACCACCAGCATCATCATCATCACCACCAGCATCATCATCATCACCACCATCACAGCTGCATCATCTTTCGGCTCGGGCTTCTTTTCCGCTTCTTCTGCTGCCACACCAGCCAAAAAGCAAGTGACCTTTACAGGAATTGGCAGCACGCCAGCCACCACCACCACACCCTTTCAGGCCACACTCTCAGTCGGTCTAGGTGGCTTTGACCTCAAAAAAGGTCAGACCTCAGGATTGGCCAGTAATGAGGTCACCAGGATTGGGTTAGTTGCCTTCCATGTTATTATAATATAGCACTTTATAGTTTAGTATACTCTAGTATAGTATATTATGGTATATTATGGTATAGTATAGTATGTTTACAGTGCCTTCATTTTGACACTCTACATTCATCAATCACCATCCGTCTCTTCCATTTCATTCTTTCCTTCATAATCTTTCCAAGCGCAAGGTCAAATTGACTTTTGACATTCCATGACATCGACCACCACCACTGCAGTGAGGCAAAGAGTGCCAAGGACCAAGTGATTCTGCCAGAACTCCTCACCACAGTCGAGCAGTTCAAGTGAGCGCTTAATCATTTATTATAATTCTTCATATTAATTAATTTATTATATCTTTTTTCTGATTATTTATAGTAATTATTTAATTTTATCTTTTTTATGGTTATTTATAGTAATTATTTATTTATTCTCTTATAATAATTATTAATTTATTTATTTATTCCAATTTTGTATAGTAATTATTTTTTTATTATGATATAATAACTATTAGTAATTTAATTATAATTATATATAATATCGTATATAAATGTATAAAACATCATCAATCCCCCGGCACCAGCACGTTTATTCGTGGGGAGAGGAAGGTGAGGGACGAGATAGGCAGACTGTCAAGCAAGAGGCTGTTCGACGTGCAGAAGGAGTGTGCTCAGTTGAAACAGCAGTTGCACGAGGTGAATGCATGGATGGGTGCATGGGTGAATGGATGGATGGATGGATGCATGGGCGCATGGATGGATGGGTGAATGCATGGGTGAATGGATGGATGCATGTATAGATTGAGAGATGAGGGAATCGATGGATTGAGAGATAAAAAAATGGATGAATTGAGAAATAAGTGGATGGATGGATAGGTGGGTGCGAAGATGGAATAGGATGGATGATGAGATGAATTAGTTTAGGATAACTTTGCAGTAAAAGTTTTTTGATCATTCCCCAGGTGGCGGCACTTTTACAGAAGAACTCCAGTCACGTTGAGAAGTGCAAGAGGGATGCCATGCAGGTGGAACTGATGCATCCCTCTCCTCCACTCATCGCTCACACCCTCTCAAAACCACACACATCCTTTCCTTCTTACTTTCGCCTCAACCACCCGTCCACTACCATCACCATCGTCATTCAACTACTACAACCACCACCACCACGCCTTTTGCATGCACATACACACGCACACAGGACCTGAAGGACTCAGAGATCGCGCAGAGAAGCAAGGACACTCCGTTGGGACTCCAGTCAGAGAACCTCCTGCCCATCGAGTATGCCATAGACCCGTTCATCCTTCGTTCATTCTTATCTCATGTATTTTAATATTTTGTTTTAAAAAAAATTTTTATGTGGTGCATGCGTTTTGAATTTGTATACACTTCTGACATTTATTTCAATTTTATTTTTATTGATTTCTTTTTTAAATAAAACTTTTTTATATATCATTTTTCCCAACTCCCTGAAGGTACTTTCAACGCCTGGTCGACTCGTTTGAGAGGCAAATGGAGACTTATTGCCAGCAAGTGCTCGAAGCTGAGCAGTTCTTCTCCTCCATCAGACGCCCTCCCACCCCCTCGGAGCTGTCTTCGGTCTTCGAGAAACTCAACGAGGGCTTTGTGGCTTTGGCCGCCCGACTGCAGGTGGTCAATGAAGGCCTACAGCGGCAGAAAGATTCGTACATACGATACAAACAAACCTACCACCACGACCACATCGATATTTTCAAACGGCCTGTCAATCAGAGCCTTAGCCACCTACCCACCACCACCATTGGCCCAACACCTTTCTCTCACGTTGGCAATATGTCTTCTGTTGCCATGAACCCAGCAGTCAACCAGCTAGGTGGAATAGTACGGTGATAATATCAAGTTGTGGTGTCTTGAAGCTAGGAAATGATCGACTTTTGAATTATCTGATGTTTTTTACCATATTTAGTTATTAAAATAAATTTTATTCTATTTCTTAAAATCGTTAAGTCTATTTTTAGGCATATTTAGTAAACGTTTCTTTTACCTTTTCTATAATTAATTAAAGAAAAATAAATATTTTATTGAAAAAGTTTTATGAATAAAATACTAGTGAGATTAATTTAAAACTATAATTTGCGCGTATTAGGTGGGTTAGTTGAAGCCTACCTTTCGACAGATTACATTTTTCATTTATACACACTGGCTAATTATTCGAAGAAAGCTTTATTTTTGAATTATTTGAATTTCATAAATAATTAACGTAATTTATACAAAGTTTTAAAAAGTCAGGGATTTTCTCAGAAGATTATCTAAAATAATTATATTTAATTAAGAATGTCCATTAATGCCCAGGTATTTTCTCATTTTTTTAAATTTTAATTTACAAATTATTAACATCTTTTTATAAAAGTTGGAAAACTCAATTTCCTACGTTGGATGTCTCAGTGTACATATTTAAAAAATTATAAACTAACAGATTTTCCAAATTAAAAGGAATAACTTTAATTTAAAGAAAAAATAAGTTTATATGGCGTCTGAATAAAAATGAAAAATAGATTTGTCGATGACACTTCAGAGCAGGGTCGATCCAGAGAGGATCTTCACAAAGCAAGAGAAGATTGGCAAGGGATCTTTTGGAGAGGTGAGTCGGTCAAAGAATTACCAAACTTCAAATAGAATTTCAAATCTCACCACCCTCACTTATGCCACATTCCACCCCCCCTCCGCAGGTCTTCAAGGGCTTCAATGAGCAGACGAAGGAAACAGTCGCCATCAAGATCATCGACTTGGATGAGGCGGAGGACGAGATCGAGGACATCCAGCAGGAAATCATGATCCTGTCTCAGTGCAACAACTCGCACATCACCAAGTACTACGGATCTTACTTGAAGGTTCTTGCTGTGGTGGTGGTGCTGCTGGTGTTTTGTGTGTTCCGGTGGTTATTTGTGTGAGGTGTTTGGCTATTCTTTTCATGGTGGTGGTCTGTTTTGGTTTTATGTTGGCTTTTATTTGTCTTTGGAGATCTATCAGGTTACTAATAGACCAGTGAGGTCAGTGTCATTTTAAAAACTGTGACCCCTTTTTACTACACATCCTCTCCCACCTTTCCATCTCCACTCCTTCCACCCCTCCATCAAACTCTTGATCCTTCCATCCCTCCACCTGGAAAACAGGGCACCAAGTTGTGGATAATCATGGAGTACTTGGGAGGTGGTTCGGCACTGGATTTGATGGCCGCGGGATCATTTGACGAAGCCTACATCTCCATCGTACTGAGGGAGGTCTTGAAGGGTTTGGACTACTTGCACTCTGAAGGGAAGATCCACCGCGATATCAAAGGTTTGTTCGAGGTGGTCTGAATGCTTGGTGGTTGAAGTGGTCTGGATGGTTGGTGGTTGAGGTGGTCTGGATGGTTGGTGGTTGAGGTGGTCTGGATGGTTGGTGGTTGAGGTGGTCTGGATGGTTGGTGGTTGAGGTGGTCTGGATGGTTGGTGGTAGAAGGGGTCTGGATGGTTGGTGGTTTGTGGTTAATTGGTTGGTGGTTGAAGTGGTCTGGATGGTTGGTGGTTTGTGGTTAATTGGTTGGTGTTTGAGGTGGTTTGATTGGTTGATGGTTTGATTAATTGGTTCTTGATTTTTAATTGGTTGGGGGTTTCGTTAATTGGTGGTTTTTTATATATTTCTATTTTAATCAGTATTTTATCTGGTGGGTGGTTAGTTGAATAATTAAGAGTGTAGTTTGTAGTTCCTAGAGTAAAAAATAAATTGGTTTTGTCAATGACTAGCTGAGCAAGTGTGTGTCTCAAACACTTAACCTCACCTAAAACACTATCACAAATGCCAGCGTAAAGGGCGTGTGTGTTCAAGCAATAATTAGTTTATAAACTGATTAATTTATAAATTAGTTCATAAAGTGATTAGCGTATAAGTTAGTGTATAAACTCTAATAAATGGGATGCTAATGGGAGCTATAATGTCTTTGTGTTATTCCTACCCCATCAGTCCTTTTATTTGCATCAAACTAATGAACATTTCATTACTTTCCATTGTGTCGTTTTTGAGGTTTTTGTTGCTGATGTAGGTGACTGTTCACATGGTTTGTTGTTCACATTGTTTGTTGTTCACATTGTTTGTTGTTCACATTGTTTGTTTGTTGTTCACATTGTTTGTTTGTTGTTCACATTGTTTGTTGTTCACATTGTTTGTTGTTCACATTGTTTGTTGTTCACATTGTTTGTTGTTCACATTGTTTGTTGTTCACATTGTTTGTTGTTCACATTGTTTGTTGTTCACATTGTTTGTTGTTCACATTGTTTGTTGTTCACATTGTTTGTTGTTCACATTGTTTGTTGTTCACATTGTTTGTTGTTCACATTGTTGTTCACATTGTTTGTTGTTCACATTGTTTGTTGTTCACATTGTTTGTTGTTCACATTGTTTGTTGTTCACATTGTTTGTTGTTCACATTGTTTGTTGTTCACATTGTTTGTTGTTCACATTGTTTGTTGTTCACATTGTTTGTTGTTCACATTGTTTGTTGTTCATTTTACTTGCTTTTTCATATTAGTTTGCTTGACTAATCAATAAATGATAAGCTGGAAAAGGCAATCGTCAGACTTATCATAATAATCTATTCTTATCGGCGTTGTTTCTGTGTGAATTCCTGTCTCATGAATGCACGTGTGTTCGACTTGCTATCTCTCGAGTGCCTTGCGGCTTATCAAAATGTCATTTCTTGGCATTCCTTCGCTACGCATTCATCGGCCAATTCATCAATTCGTTCATTCCTTCATCTATTCATCCAGCATTCATTAGACAATTCATCAATTCGTTCATTCATTCATTCATTCCTTCATCTTTTCATTCAGCATTCATTAGACAATTCATCAATTCATCCATTCATTCATTCCTTCATCTATTCATCCAGCATTTATCAGACAATTTATCAATTTATTCATTCATTCGTTCGTCTATCCATTCAGCATTCATTAGACAATTCATCAATTCACCCATTTATACAACTGCACCATGCAAAATTCATCATTCACTGCATCTTTTTGTGACCACCCACTCATCACAGCCCTCACATGTGAAGCATTAACACTTCATTGTTGATTCTGTGACGTTTTGAATTGAAATTCTTGCTTTGAAGTATTTGATTATGACGGTTAAATGTGTTGAATAGGAAAGTGAGCACGTTGATATGATGATGATGATGATGATATTTCAAGGGTTGTATCTGTTAAATGGGTTTAAATAATGACATGGCTGCATCACAGACACACGAACAGACACACACAAACACACACACACACACACACACACACACACACACACACACACACACACACACACACACACACACACACACACACACACACACACACACACTAACAAACACACACACACGAACACACCCACACGCAAAGTGTGCTCAATTAGTACTTGAAGCTAAATCAATGAAGATCTCGGCAAGGACAAGCGCCAGCTATCGAGCCTTCGAGAGACTCTTAAGCCCATTTTAAACCTCTCAACTTGCATTTGGACCTCTCCTCCCACCCAACAATCTTTCTCTACTACACCAAAGCACTATTAAGTCACTTCTCAAAACCCTCAAACCCCTCTTCAGCCCACCAAACACAACTCATTGAACCTCTTTTCTCCACGACCCATCAAACCACCCCTCTCATCACAACTCATCAATCCACCCCTCCCATCACATCCCATCAATCCACCCTCCCATCATATCTCATCAATCCACCCCTCCCATCACTTCCCATCAATCCACTCCTCCCATCAATCCACCCCTCCCATCAATCCACCCCTCCCATCAATCCACCCCTCTCATCAATCCACATCTCCCATCAATCCACCCCTCTCATCAATCCACTCCTCCCATCAATCCACCCCTCCCATCAATCCACCCCTCCCATCAATCCACCCCTCCCATCACACCCCATCAATCCACCCCTTCCATCACATCCCATCAATCCACCCTTCCCATCACATCCCATCAATCCACCCCTCCCATCACATTCCATCAATCCACCCTTCCCATCACATCCCATCAATCCACCCCTCCCATCAATCCACCCCTCCCATCAATCCACCCATCCCATCAATCCACCCCTCCCATCAATCCACCCATCCCATCAATCCACCCCTCCCATCAATCCACCCCTCCCATCACATCCCATCAATCCACCCCTCCCATCACATCCCATCAATCCACCCATCCCAACAGCTGCCAACATCCTTCTATCGGAGAAGGGCGAAGTGAAAATCGCCGACTTCGGGGTGGCTGGTCAGTTGACGAACACGCTGAACAAGCGGGCGACCTTCGTGGGCACGCCCTTTTGGATGGCCCCAGAGGTGATCAAGCAGGTGCTCTATGACTTCAAGGTAGTTCGAGGGGGGGGGGAAGGAGGGGAGGAAGTGGGCAGGGTTTGGTGGAGGTGGGTTGGATTAGGTGTGGGGTAGAATAGGCTGGATTGGAGTTTGTGGGCTGGGGTGGCGTGGGCTAGATTGGAGGTTAGGGGGGGTGAGATGGGTGCTAGTGAAGAAGTTAAATAGGATCTATTACAGAGAAGATAACATCATTTTCTCCAGCGTATTTTCCTCGATTCTTCTCATGCCTATATTGAATTCAGATGTTTCTATTAAACTCTCCGCCTTAATTACCGCGGTTACCTTGTCTTATTTATGATCTTCCGTCATGGAGGCAGACATTTGGAGTCTCGGCATCACCGCCATCGAACTCGCTCATGGGCAACCGCCGCACTCGGACCTGCACCCGATGAAGGTGATGATGATGATGATGATGATGATGATGATGACGACGATGATGACTATAAGGGTTAAATGTATATACCAGCTCTGAAATGATACAGTAAATAAATAAAAACTACTATTTTCAACTATAACCATAACCACCCACCACAACCACCCATCACAACCACCCACCACAACAACCCACCACAACCACCCACCACAACCATCACTCACTCACCACCATACAACAACCCTCCACCATCACTCACTCACCACCATACAACAACCACCCACCACCACAACCACCACAACCACCCACAACAACCACCACCTACCACAACCACCACCCACCACAACCACCACCCACAACAACCACCACCCACCACAACCACCCACCACAACCACCCACCACAACCACCCACCACCAGGTTCTCTTCATGATACCCAAGGTGGACGCGCCCGAGGTGGGGGAGGGCTTCGGCAGGACGTTCCGAGACTTCGTGCATGTCTGCCTCAACAAGGAGCCCGACAATGTGGGGCAGGCATGCATGCATGGGGGGGGTATAGATGCATGGATGCATGGATGCATGGATGGATGCATGGGTGAATGGATGGATGCATGGGGGGGGGGTGTAGATGGATGGATGCATGAATGCATGCATGGGTGAATGGATGAATGCATGGATGGATGGATGGATGCATGGGTGGATGGATGGATGCATGGGTGAATGGATGGATGCATGGATGCAGGGGGAGTGGGTGGCTGGACGGATGGATTTATAAATGGATGGTTGGATAGCTGGATGGTTGGATAGCTGGATGGATGCATGTTTGGATGGATGGATAGTCAGATAGATGGATGAGCACCCAACCACTACCACCACCACAGCCACCACCACCACCATCAACACCACAGCGTCCAACAGCCAAGGACCTCCTCAAACACTCTTTCATCAAGACAGCCAAGAAGACATCATACTTGGTGGAGTTGATCGACAGAGCGAATGAGTGGAAGAGGATGAATAAAAGAGACCGTGGTGGCTTTGATAATGATGACCTGCTGGATGACGATGACGACGACGATGATGATGATGATGATAATGACGGGTTAGATGTCCTTCAGTCTATGTTGTTATCGTATAGTGTAATGAAAATGTAAAGTTCAAAACCACAGTGGTCTATAAATGAATTCTATTTGAGACGTCGCTATGTTAATTTATTCATGGTAGTTTTCATTGTTTCAGTTTTTTCATGGTAGTTTTCATTGTTTCAGTCTTTTCATGGTAGTTTTCATTGTTTCAGTCTTTTCATGGTAGTTTTCATTGTTTCAGTCTTTTCATGGTAGTTTTCATTGTTTCAGTCTTTTCATGGTAGTTTTCATTGTTTCAGTCTTTTCATGGTAGTTTTCACTGTTTCAGTCTTTTCATGGTAGTTTTCATTGTTTCAGTCTTTTCATGGTAGTTTTCATTGTTTCAGTCTTTTCATGGTAGTTTTCATTGTTTCAGTCTTTTCATGGTAGTTTTCATTGTTTCAGTCTTTTCATGGTAGTTTTCATTGTTTCAGTCTTTTCATGGTAGTTTTCACTGTTTCAGTCTTTTCATGGTAGTTTTCATTGTTTCAGTCTTTTCATGGTAGTTTTCACTGTTTCAGTCTTTTCATGGTAGTTTTCATTGTTTCAGTCTTTTCATGGTAGTTTTCATTGTTTCAGTCTTTTCATGGTAGTTTTCATTGTTTCAGTCTTTTCATGGTAGTTTTCATTGTTTCAGTCTTTTCATGGTAGTTTTCACTGTTTCAGTCTTTTCATGGTAGTTTTCATTGTTTCAGTCTTTTCATGGTAGTTTTCATTGTTTCAGTCTTTTCATGGTAGTTTTCACTGTTTCAGTCTTTTCATGGTAGTTTTCATTGTTTCAGTCTTTTCATAGTAGTTTTCATTGTTTCAGTCTTTTCATGGTAGTTTTCATTGTTTCAGTCTTTTCATGGTAGTTTTCACTGTTTCAGTCTTTTCATGGTAGTTTTCACTGTTTCAGTCTTTTCATGGTAGTTTTCATTGTTTCAGTCTTTTCATGGTAGTTTTCACTGTTTCAGTCTTTTCATGGTAGTTTTCACTGTTTCAGTCTTTTCATGGTAGTTTCATTGTTTCAGTCTTTTCATGGTAGTTTTCATTGTTTCAGTCTTTTCATGGTAGTTTTCATTGTTTCAGTCTTTTCATGGTAGTTTTCATTGTTTCAGTCTTTTCATGGTAGTTTTCATTGTTTTAGTCTTTTCATGATAGTTTTCACTGTTTCAGTCTTTTCATGGTAGTTTTCATTGT
>OX030962.1:2013609-2068609 GCA_943735955.1 Piscicola geometra
TGGATGCATGGGTGGGTGGTTGAGAGGAGGGGGTGATGGATGCATGGGTGGGTGGTTGAGAGGAGGGGGTGATGGATGCATGGGTGGGTGGTTGAGAGGAGGGGGTGATGCTACATGGGTGGGTGGGTGGTTGAGAGGAGGGGGTGATGCTGCATGGGTGGGTGGGTGGTTGAGAGGAGGGGGTGATGCTGCATGGGTTGGTGGTTGAGAGGAGGGGGTGATGCTGCATGGGTGGGTGGTTGGTTAAGTGGGTAGGTGGGTGGGTGGGGGGTGAGTGGGTGGGTGGGGGCGTGAGTGGGTGGGTAGGTAGGGCGTGTTGAGTTGGTGGATGGGTGCATGGCTTGATGAGTGAATGCTTGGAGGCATGGGGGTGGTTGAATGCATGCGTGGATGAATGCATGGTTGAATGCATGCGTGGATGAATGCATGGTTGAATACATGCGTGGATGAATGCATGGTTGAGTGCATGGATGCATGGTTTTCGAGTGGACGAATAAGGATAAGGTTAACGAATTTTGAATATTTGGGGGCATTATAAATAGTTCAATTTTTAATTTATCCTTTTATTGACTTCAAAATTTTTATTTTTATCATGATTATTATTATTATTATTATTATTATTTATATTATTATTATTGTTGTTTTTATTCAACACCACTTCCGTTTCCTTCGCATAACTCGAGAGCTTGCACATCATCTAATTAATGAAATTTAATTTAATTTAATAATTAATAAATTCCTCCATGATTCTCATGCACACATAATCGATTCCTTCACAATTGGTCATCATCATCATCATCATCATCATCATCATTATCAGCATCATCTTTATCACCCTCTTTATCTTCATTATCGTCACCGTGGATTAATTATATTAATAATAATGATGATTAATCTAGTCAACTTCCGTTGTCGCTTCCAACCTAATCAATCCCCCCCTCTCAACACTACAATCAATCCAAAAGCAGCGCATCATTAAACCAATTAAACTCTTAATCAATTCATTAATCAACCTTAATTGTTCAGTATTTGTTGATTTCGAATCAATTTACTTTCGAGTCGCCATTCTATTCAATCTAATCACGCTTTTGCACTAATCTCCATTGATTTGATCAACTTGTCCTCTCAAAACCATGTCATTAGTCTCGATTTTCTCGTCGTCATCTTCTTTCCGTCGTTCCGGAAGTCAATCGATTATTTTTGAAATTATGTATTCTCTTTTTAGAGTCTTCAGTTGTACATACACACATACATACATACATACATACATACATACATACATACATACACACATACATACATACACACATACCTACATACATAAGTGTCGAGACAAAGGCACTATAAATACTACTACTACTACTATAAAAACATACATAAAAACATACATACATACATACCTACATACATAAATACATACATACATACATACATACATACATACACACATACATACATACACACATACATACATACCTACATACATACATACAAACATACATACATACATACATACACACATACATACATGCATACATACATACATACATACATACATACATACATACATACATACATACACACATACATACATACACACATACCTACATACATAAGTGTCGAGACAAAGGCACTATAAATACTACTACTACTACTATAAAAACATACATAAAAACATACATACATACATACCTACATACATAAATACATACATACATACATACATACATACATACACACATACATACATACACACATACATACATACCTACATACATACATACAAACATACATACATACATACATACACACATACATACATGCATACATACATACATACATACATACATACATACATACATACATACATACATACATACATACATACATACATACATACGTACACATAGGCTGTACATCTGAGCGTACAGCCGTTAATCAATATCTCAGACAGCTTGAATTACTTTCTCGATCACATTCAACAACATCATCATCAGCAACTATTGTTGCGCTCATTTTTAAATTGTTGTGCGCTGCAGAAGCGGAGTTTGGCTTCTTGTTGCAGGCAACACTCTTCGTCGCCGACACAGCCTCATGCATCATCATCATCCCAGTCCCACTCATCATCATCACCACCACCACTGGTGTCAATCATCATCATCACCCCCATTGCTACCATTATCATCACCCCAATGGCTATCATCATCATCATCATCAAGATCCTAATGACGCAATGTTTCTAAGTGATTTCAATAAAGCCATTTGATTTATTGCGTGACTTCTTCAATGTACATGAAAGCATATCTCCATCCTTTGATATATTCAAATATGCAAATAATTATGAATGCAATATTCTTGAAGCTAACAAATCACTAAACGTCTTCTGAGATCATCTTCGTCATTATGTATTCACAATCGTATAATGTAGATGAATATGTATACATTGGCTTTGGCATAATTAGGTTCTATGAATTTTAATGAGGTTGTCTTGGAGCAAGATGGATGCTGATAGTGATAAAAATGGGCTGACGTCATAATGGTGCTTTCACAGTGGGATGGTGTTGGATGAATGACGGAGTGGTGAGGATGGATAAACTGGTGCGAGGCATGGGTAGATTGGGTTCACTTTTAGATACCAACTAAAGGTGAAGAATCGAAAAGATGAGTTGATGATCAATGAATTTGAGATTCACTTGAAAAGAAATGCTGGTAGGCTCCAAGGAGTTTGTAAAAGATGCTGAAACTCAATGCATTTGTTGTGGCGAAAAAGGTAATGGCGATGGTGCCAAAATGTTGTCAAAAGTGGTGATATTGGTGCTGAAAAGTAATGATGCTGGTGCTACAAAATAATAATAATAATAAAGGTGGTCGTCGTGTCAAAATGGTGGTGAAGCTTTCAGGTTGAGCGACTCAAAGAAGGAGAAAAGAAGTGCGCAACGTGTTTTTCATCCCGAAGTCCATGACCAGATGTGACTTGAACGCAAAGAAGGAAGAATTTGCCATCACGACTTGTCTAAAAGTCTGCAAAATAAAAAAGAATTTCTCCTCACGACTTGTTTAAAAGTCTGCAAAATAAAAAAGAATTTCTCCTCACGACTTGTTTAAAAGTCTGCAAAATAAAAATAGTATTGAGATAACTTGAGAGTCGTGAAAAGAAAGATATTTTAGTGATTTGTGAGTCGTCATAAAAATATCACAGCAACACAGTGTCAGGGCATTGGCACTCAAATGATGGGGAGGTCGAAATGCAAGATTGAAGCATTGTCAGTCTGTAGAAGACTGTCGTAGACGCTGGTGGTAGTGGCGGCTGCGACAACAACAGCAACACAATCATCACTCGTACTGCATGGCAGCAAACTCAACAGCAACAAGAACAACTACAACAACACTGGATGGATGCTGGCTTCAACGCGCCAATGTTTCCCTCAAACAACAACAACCTGTGATTCTTTACATCCCATCAAAGACTTTTTAAACCTCATCAACACCAGCACCATCATCATCCACTTGGGCATCACTATCATGAGCACTGGTTGAATGCTGCAGGAGGGGGTTGATGGGCACGTCTTCCTTATGCCCCTTCCAGCCCATGGTCTCGACACTCACCCTCGAGGATGACACCTCCACCTCTTCGGAAGCCCTCATGCCCCTCTCCAACACCCCCCTCAACAGCCCCCTCTGGCCCTCCTTGGCGGGAGTTTCTCTGCAGTCTGAGGCCTCGTCACTGTCTCTCGACTCTGCGTTCGCGTCCAAGACACACACCCCTCCCTTGCTCATCTCCCTCCTCTCGCATGTTTCAGTCGAGCTCTGCGCTGACTTTTCAAACTTGAAGAATCCACGCTCCTCGCTCCTCCCACTTCTCCCCTCGCTCCTCCCACTCCTCCCCTCGCTCCTCCCCTTAATGACCATCTCTGCCTGCACAGCCTCCTCACTGATGCTCGTGTCGACCAATGAGGACGCCTCTTTCTCCTTGAAAACCACGCCCCCATCCTCGTACTCCACCACCTTCCCCACCCCCACCACTCCCCCTCCCCCCACAAACACCTTCTCCACTTTTTTGTCTCCCCCATCTACTTCTTCTAAGACTTCCTTCCCGGCATTTACGACGCCATTTTGTACCTTCTCTCCATCAATCTTTTTCTCATCCACTCTCCCAGTTGTCCTTCCCCTCTCAACCGCTCTCTCCTTCACCACCTTCCTATCTTCCTCCTTTTTCTTCTCCTTTCTTCCCTCTCCCACCGCATCATCATCATCATCATCTCTATCATAGGCAAACTTCACCACCATCACGGTAATGTTATCCAGAGATCCCCTGTAATAGGCCTGCAAGACCAGCGCTTTGCTCCCGTAATTCTCCTCGTCAAGTCTAATGGATGGATGGATGGATGGATGGATGGATGGATGGATGGATGGATGGATGGATTGATGGATGGATGGATGGATTAGTGAGTGGATGAGTGATGGGTGCAAGATAAGATAAATAAATAAATAAATGGATGGATGGATGGATGGATGGATTAATTATTTCATTTATATGGCAAATGAAAGATGCTTTAATCAGCTAGAACATTTAGTATTAGCAGAATTATCATCACCTCCATCATCATCATCATTATCGTCATCATTATCATCACCTAGGAGCGATGAAGGCTACGGCTTCTTCGTTTGTGAAAACATCCCATAAGCCATCAGTCGCCAGGATCATGAATCTGCATGCATGCATGGATGAATGGATGGATGAATGGATGAATGGATGAATGAATGAATGGATGAATGAATGGATGCATGCATGAATGAATGAATGGATGAATAAATTAATGAATGAATGAATGGATGGATGGATGGATGAATGGATGGATGGATGAATGGATGGATGAATGGATGGATGAATGAATGGATGAATGGAAGATGGGTAAACGGAGGATGGGTGAATGAATAACAGATGCATGAGTGAATGCATGCACGAACGAATCAAGGGGCAGATGCATGCAGGCACTCACTTGGGCCTGAACTTGCGAAGGTCAAAGGTCACCACGTCTGGATCGGCTATCACGAACCCTGCATGGAAAGTCTATTATCCATCCATCCATCCATCCATCCATCCATCCATCCATCCATCCATCCATCCCGTTTCACCTCATCCCTTCCATCGGATTCCCATTCACCAATTACTATCGCCACCTCCTCAAATCATCCATCAAGCCACCACTTTCATTATCGCCACTTCATCCACCACCACCACCACTATCAACACCCCCTTACCCACCCACCACCACCACAACAACCCACTCCCCACCACAACAACCCACTCCCCAACACAACAACCAACCCCCCACCACAACAGCCCACCCCCCACCACAACAACCCCCCCCACCTTTATCCTTGAGGGGGTAATCTCCAAGGGCTCGACTGGTAGCCAGGATGCCAGCCACGCGCCACACGCCGTTGAAGCTCACGAAGCCCCCTGCCTCCTTTATCCGTCTGCGTTCGTTCGCCTCGGTGGTGGTGGTGGGGAGTGGTGGTGGGGGGGGGGGAGTGGTTGTGGGGAGTGGTGGTGGTCGTGGGGAGTGGTGGTGGGGGAGGAGTGGTTGTGGGGAGTGGTGGTGGTCGTGGGGAGTGGTGGTGGTGGTGATGGGGGAGCAGTGGTGGTGGTTGTGGGGAATGGTGGTGGGGGAAGAGTGGTTGTGGTGGTGGTAGTAGTGGTTGTGGGGGAGGAGTGGTTGTGGGGAATGGTGGTGGGGGAGGAGTGGTTGTGGTGGTGGTCGTGGTAGTGGGGAGTGGTGGTGGTGGTGGGGAGTGGTGGTGGTCGTGGTGGTTGTGGTGGTGGTTGTGGGGAAAGGGGTGGTAGAGGTATTGGTGGTGGTAGTGATGGTGGTGGTGGTAGAAGTGGTAGAGGTGTTGGTGGTGGTGGCGATGATTTTGATAGATGGTGAACTTGAAAGATGAAGTAATGAATGGGTGAACGAAAGAATGAATGGAAGGATAAATGGAAGGATGAATGGAAGGATGAATGAAGGGATGAATGGAAGGATGAATGGAAGGATGAATGGAAGGATGAATGGAAGGATCAATTGAAGGATGAATGGAAGGATGAATGGAAGGATGAATGGAAGGATGAATGGAAGGATGAATGGAAGGATGAAGGGCTGATGACTCACCAACTGAGGCTTGTGGTCGTATGAGAGTGGTATGACATCATTATACTGGTCACACAACACCCCTCTGTGTCAGCAAGGTGAGAACATGATGATATTATTGAAAATAATAATAATAATAAATTAATAATTATGATAATAATAATAATGATAAAAATAAAAAATTAAATAATAATAATGATAAAAATAAAATAATAATGATGATTAAAAAAAATAATGTTGATAAAAATAATATTGATAATAATGATAAAAGTAAGAATAATAAACAACCTGGAGTCTCCAACATTTGCAACCACTAACTCATGACCTCGCAATGTTGCCACCAACAATGTGGTACCTGATGATGATGATGGTGGTGATGATGGTGATGGTGGTGGTGATGATGATGGTGGTGGTGGTGATGATGATGATGATGATGATGATGATGGTGGTGATGATGATGGTGGTGATGATGCTAGTGATAAGGGTAATGATGGTCATGATGATAGTGAAAGGTGGAGGTGGTGATGATAATGATAAAGATGCTACTGATTGTGATGAAAATGAAAAAGGTGGTGATAAGAACAGAAGTGTCATCTTCAAGCACCTGAGATGTCTCCAGTCAGTTTCTCAGCCTCCAGGAGGTCCTTGTCGACGTTCAAAATCTCCTGCCGCAGCACTCTTTCCATGTCCATCGACCCGCCCCCTTTCCCTCCATCTACACTCCCTCCAAAAGTGTCGCCAGCCTTAGCCCAAGATTTGCCATTTAGCCCCACCCTGTGCTCTTCTCCATCTTTGCGTCCATTTTGTTTGTCGTGGCTGTTGAACGTTTTCAGGAATTGTATTAGAAGCGCCTTGAAAACCGACTTTTCAACAAAGTCTGAAGCGAACTGCATGGTGGTGATGATGGTGGTGGTGGTGGTGAAAATGATGATGGTGGTGTGATGATGGTGGTGGTGGTAAAAACGATTATGGTGGTGGTGATAATGATGATTTCAGTGGAATTTTATGGTCAACACCAGCATCACATATGCAATTTCTCTTTCCCATTGTCCACCTACTTCTTCACCATAAAAAAAATAATTTTTTCATCACTACCATAAATAAAAATAATAATAATGATAAAATAAATGTATTAACTTCTCCGCCATGGCCGTCAAAGACTCCGAAGATGGACGTGTGTTGGACATTCGAAACAATGTTGAAGCGATCCTCCATTCGGGGTCGTCTGCCTTGCACTGCATACACGCATGCCTGAAAGGAGATGTGAGTGTGGATTAGAAAGATGCAGTCAAAACGATAAAGAGTTGGGCGGTGTTAATCTCAAAAACATTTTATCAAAGATTTATTTTAAGATTCAGTTTGTAAATACATTTTTTTATTTTCGTTGTTTTATTTTTTATTGTAATGGCAGGATATATTGCGGTTAATCCACTCAACAACCTGTCCTTTCCTCAACTCCCAGGAAACCTTGGTCTTGCCCACACCGCCCAGAACATCTCCTCTCTGGGGCACATCTTCATGATTCGGCACCATGGGCAGTTCCAGCTTGGCGAGCAGACGACCGATGAGGTCAAGGAATGCATGGTTGCGGAGGACGAATTGGTAGAGAGTGACCAGGGTCAAGAGGGTGGCGAGCATTTGCCAGTTGAGGAAACGATGCCACAGCAGTCGCATTAAAGTCGAAAAATAATTCATGGTTGGAGGATAGATGTGAATCTAATTTCTAGGCATTCATCACTCGGTCACACAACTGACAATGCACACTTAAATTATTTTTAAACATTCGTAGAGATGGTGGAGTGGTCTTTTAATAGAAACGTTTATTTTCAAAACTGAGATTTATTTGGATTTTTATTAATTTAATTTTTTATGAATGCATATTTTGTTTAGAATGTTTGAAACATTTAAAATACAAATTTTAGTAGAGAAACTTTAGAGTTATGCTTTTCAAGTCAGACGAATAATTTATTTCTTTAAATCTTTAAAAAAGTCAAAAGCTTTTAGAATTGTAAATTTAAACTATCAGTATTTGTATGGGCATTGTTTTCGACAGATTTTGTCCTATGAGAGGCAATCGACCAGATGCGGAGATAGATGGATGAGTGGAAGCATGGCTGGATTGATGGATAGGTGAGAAGGTTAACGGCTGATCGAGACAAGTTTTATAAAATGTTCTTTGCAGATAAAACCTATAAAAAACTTGAGAAACAGAAAAAAAAACTTAAGGTGGACGCTTAAAGAGAGGGTGTCAGAGTGGAGACTATATAAATGGACACTTTTCCTTAAGTCTTTTCTATTTGCATTTTACATTTTTGATGGTTGAACTTAAAATCTTAAAAATGAAGGATGGCAATATTATCGACACAAAAAAATGAACGATAAAAATCTAGAATAAGTGAACCCTAAAGCATATATCATTATGAATGACATAAAGACTTGAAACAAGAAGTTATAATGGCCACTCTGGAACCAATTCTCATCCTCTTCTTCTTCTTCCACTCGCCCAACACCACCCCCATGATTCCTTACACACCATCCAATCCAGGTGTGTTCTTTCATTAGCTTCTGACATATTAGTTTTTTTTAAACCATCGATTTAATTTTTCTTGTAATTTCGAATCAACATTTTTCTAGAGTTTTCTCTATAAAAAGTATTCAACCAACTTGATATTCTATGGTACTCAATAAAAACAAAGAGAACAAATAAATATCAAAAAGCTTGAAAATGTATAATGAGCGATATAAAAGTCATGGTTTATGCAAGGGAGAATGTAGAGGGTGGGAAAGGTTAAGGTGGTGGTTATAAAAAAGGATAAAACACAAATCTAAAACACCACGGCAAATAAGATAACATGTCGTATTGAGATAGTAGTAGGGGGGTGGTAGTAGTAGTGGTAGTAGTAGTAGTTGTAGTAGTAGTAGTTGTAGTAGTAGTTGTAGTAGTAGTAGTAGTAGTAGTAGTAGTAGTAGTAGTAGTAGTAGTAGTAGTAGTAGTAGTAGTAGTAGTAGTAGAAGTAGTAGTAGTAGTAGTAGTAGTAGTAGTAGTAGTAGTAGTAGTAGTAGTAGTAGTAGTAGTAGTAGTAGTAGTAGTAGTAGTAGTAGTAGTAGTAGTAGTAGTAGTAGTAGTAGTAGTAGTAGTAGTAGTAGTAGTAGTAGTAGTAGTAGTAGTAGTAGTAGTAGTAGTAGTAGTAGTAGTAGTAGTAGTAGTAGTAGTAGTAGTAGTAGTAGTAGTAGTAGTAGTAGTAGTAGTAGTAGTAGTAGTAGTAGTAGTAGTAGTAGTAGTAGTAGTAGTAGTAGTAGTAGTAGTAGTAGTAGTAGTAGTAGTAGTAGTAGTAGTAGTAGTAGTAGTAGTAGTAGTAGTAGTAGTAGTAGTAGTAGTAGTAGTAGTAGTAGTAGTAGTAGTAGTAGTAGTAGTAGTAGTAGTAGTAGTAGTAGTAGTAGTAGTAGTAGTAGTAGTAGTAGTAGAAGTAGTAGTAGTAGTAGTAGTAGTAGTAGTAGTAGTAGAAGTAGTAGTAGTAGCGGCAGTAGAGATAGCATAGATGACAGGAAACACAATGCAAGGGCGATGATGAATGGAGGAAGAGATTGGAAGAGAGGAAAGAATGCTTAAAAGATGGGTGCGGCAGAGATGGGGGTAGGGGAGGAAGAATTGGTGGATGAATGGATGGATGGATAGATGTGTGGATGGATGGAAGAACAAATGGATGGATAAGCGGATAATATTATGGATAAAGGGAGAGAGCAGGAAACTAAACTAATGACAACTGTTATAGTTATAATAATGACGGCCATTATTGCAGTGGCGTAATCCCGAACACACCTTGAAGCGCATTGGGAGGCTGAGGCCTGATCTAGGGCGTTTGGACGTGGCTTGTCGCTTGACTGCACGTTCAAAACTGCAGCAACCACAACCACTAAATAAGTGAAAACTAAAAGTGAAAGCAAAGATGTATTTCATGATGAGAACATGTCCGAAAATAGGTGTTGAATAAATTAACGCTTTTCGATTGCGTAGCGTAGAAGTGACGGATTAAAAGTAACGGAAAACAAGCAACGCGCCCGTGGTTGATATTTGCAATGTGGAGGCAGCAAAAAGAGTAATGTAGGAGGGAGTGAACAAGACTCTCGTCTCTCTTTCGCTTCGGTGGTCTTGAAGTGGTGGTCTTGATGATGATGGTGGTGCTGATGATGATGGTGGTGGTTCTGATAATGATGCTGGTAGTGGGTGTATGAAACGCTAAAAAACTGAGAAAATAAAAATGTTTGACTCGAAGTAACTTCTAATCTTCCCCACACTCAAAATGTAATAATCCGACTATCACCATCATCATCATCATCATCATCATCATCATCATCATCATCATCATCATCATCATCATCATCATCATCATCATCACCACCCTCACCATCATCATCACCACCCTCACTAGCAGTTTCTCCTCCGTGCAGCCTCCCTCCATCATGGAAGGGCACTTGGCAACAGGAAAGGGTTGGTTACGTCATCATCGACGACTTCAACTTTGGCGCCAAGGGTGCCTGTTGGCATGGAAACGGGGATGTGTATGTGTTGTATAGTAGGTGAGTAGGTGTGTTGGTTGGCGGGTTTGGCTGGTGGGTGTGATAGGGTGTGTGAGTTGGTTAGATGGGTGTGTGGGTTGGTTAGATGGGTGTGTGGGTTGGTTAGATGGGTGTGTTGGTTAGTTAGATGGGTGTGTGGGTTGGTTAGATGTGTGTGTGGGTTGGTTGGATGGGTGGGGTGGGTGTGATAGGGTGTGTGAGTTGGTTAGATGGGTGTGTGGTCTGGGTGGTGGATGGGTGTATGGGTTGGTTAGATGGGTGTGTGGGTTGGTTAGATGGGTGTGTGGGTTTGATAGATGTGTGTGTGGGTTGGATAGATGGGTGGGCTGGGTGTTGGATGGATAGGCTCGTGAAACGGAAGGTGAAGATAGGTTTGGTGGATATGTTACAGTCAAAAAACGTAAATCAAGTATACATTAGTTTGGATGCTAGTTGAGAGATACAGAGACTAATTGAATGGAGTTGAATTTTTGAATGCAGGCAGATGATGTGCTTCACATGCATGTTCGTGCAACTGAAAACACACAACATAATGCAGTATAGAGAAGGTCGTTGATGTTGTTGTTGTTGTTGTTGTTTTTGATGTTGTTGTTGTTGTTCTTAGTTGTTGTTAGACTGTTAGTGATAGCTTTTAAATAAATTTCATTTAATATTTATTTTTCAATTTGTATTGCATAATATTTATGACTTTATTTTTCTGATAACTTTTGATGCAATGAATTTCTTCGATACTTTAAACACAGCTTATTAATTAATTTCTAGCCCTTTCGGATTTGAGGAACTTGCAACAGAATATTCATATACTATTATGTTGTTGTTGTTGTGGCTGTTGTTGAGGCTGTTGCTGCTGTTACTTTTGTTGTTGTGGCGGTTACTTTTGTTGTTGTTGTGGCTGTTGCTGCTGCTTTTGATGTTGTTGTTGCTTTTGTTTTTCTTGTTTTTGTTGTTGTTGCTTTTGTTTTTCTTGTTTTTGTTGTTGTTGCTTTTGTTTTTCTTGTTTTTGTTGTTGTTGCTTTTGTTTTTCTTGTTTTTGTTGATGTTGCTGATTTTGATTTTTTATTAAACGATGTTTTTTAGTTGAGTAAGCGGTTTGTTTTGTGATTTCTTGAAGAAAATAGTTTTGGTGGTGTTCACAAGATGGAATAATGGGATGAATGCATGGAGGGATGCATGATAAATTCATTTATGGATGGATGGAGAAAGGAAGGATGGATGCATGGATGGATGCGTGGATGGATGGAGGAAGGAAGGAAGGAAGGATGGATGGATGGATGGATGGATGGATGGATGGATGGATGGATGGATGGATAGATGGATGGATGGATGGATGGATGGATGGATGGATGGATGGATGGATGGATGGATGGATGGATGGATGGATGGATGGATGGATGGATGGATGGATGGATGGATGGATGGATGGATGGATGGATGGATAGATGGATGGATGGATGGATGGATGGATGGATGGATGGATGGATGGATGGATGGATGGATGGATGGATGGATGGATGGATGGATGGATGGATGGATGGATGGATGGATGGATGGATGGATGGATGGATGGATGGATGGATGGATGGATGGATGGATGGATGGATGGATGGATGGATGGATGGATGGATGGATGGATGGATGGATGGATGGATGGATGGATGGATGGATGGATGGATGGATGGATGGATGGATGGATGGATGGATGGAGGGTTGACGGAGGATACCCTGGGAATACTGACGTCTTAATTGCATGCCTGTATTTAGGATTCTGTCGTGCGTCACTGAACGTTATACAAATAAATGATCAAATTTAACTCTTGATTAGTTTATTATTTAAATGAACCAATTAATTTGTTTGTGTTTGTGTTTGTCTGTGTTTGTGGTTGTTTGTGTTTGTGTTTGTGCTTGTATTTCTGTGTGTGTTTTTTGAATAGATTTTTTTTATTTAAATTTTTTCATAAATATAATGAGATTCAAAATATTTAAACAATTGCGCCAATATATCTTTATACCTGTACACACACGTACACGTACACACACACACACACACATACACACACACACACAAACACACACACACATACACACATACACAAACACACACACACACAAACACACACAGAATCTTGGTAATTGGTTATAGCAATTAGCAGTTTGCTTTAGCCTGGTCGACTTCAAATACCAAATATGTCATCGTTTTATCATTTATTTTTTATAAAAACACATTTATGAAGAACAAAATAATAATAAACCCAAAAAAATAAAATAAATTATAATCCTATTTTAGGGATCTTAATTAAAAAATATATAAAAATCAAAAGCATCAACAAAAGTATTAAAAAATAAAAACAAAAACAAAAGACAAAGACAGAAGCGGAGGTGTGATGCTGTGGTGCATTAGCACTTTGAAAGGTGCTTGATGATAGGTGGGTGGGTGGAGGGGTGGGTAGGATGGTGGGTGGATGGGTGGGTGGAGGGGTGGGTAGGATGGTGGGAGATGGGTGGATGGGTGGGTAGATGGAGGGGGGATGGGTGGGTGGGTGGATGGATGGATGGATTGATGGATGGATGGATGGATTAATGGATGGATGGATGGATGGATGGGTGGGTGGGTGGGTGGATGGGTGGGTGGGTGGGTGGGTGGATGGGTGGGTGGGTGGGTGGATGGGTGGGGTATAGAGGAGTAGATGGAGGGTGGATGGGTGGGTGGGTGGATGGGTGGGGTATGAAGGGGTGGGTAGGATGGAGGGGTAGATGGAAGGGTAGATGGAGGAGTAGATGGAGGAGTAGATGGGTGGGGCGATGGGTGGGGGGATGGAGGGATAGATGGATGAGTGGGATAGTGAGTAGATGGGTTGGTGGAGGGATGGGTGGGGGATGGAGAGGTAGATGGTGGGTAGATGGGTGGGTCATAGATGGGTGGGTGGTAGATGGGTGGGTGGGTGGATAGGTGGGTGGGTGGGTGGATAGGTGGGTGGGTGAATGGATGGAAGATGGATGGGTGGTAGATGGGTGGATGGGTGGGTTAGAATTTAAAGAATGTGTAAGAAGAATAAGACAAATTGGAAAGATTTGAGAGAGAGGATGAATGAAATGATGAAAAAGATAAGAAAGAAGATTAAAAATGATGATGATGATGATGATGATGATGATGATGATGATGATGATGATGATGATTCAATGAAGAGAATATGGTAAGGATGTTCACAATGTTGTATCATTAGAGGATGGAATGGAAACATTCATGCATCCATCCGGCAAAACGTACAAAGATGTATGCCACGTGACACTAATTAAATAATGGACAACAGAATAACTTCTTAATCGATTCAACCTCACACTACTACTACTAGTACTACTACTACTACTACTACTACTACTACTACTACTACTACTACTACTACTACTACTACTACTACTACTACTACTACTACTACTACTACTACTACTACTACTACTACTACTACTACTACTACTACTACTACTACTACTACTACTACTACTACTACTACTACTACTACTACTACTACTACTACTACTACTACTACTACTACTACTACTACTACTACTACTACTACTACTACTACTACTACTACTACTACTACTACTACTACTACTACTACTACTACTACTACTACTACTACTACTACTACTACTACTACTACTACTACTACTACTACTACTACTACTACTACTACTACTACTACTACTACTACTACTACTACTACTACTACTACTACTACTACTACTACTACTACTACTACTACTACTACTACTACTACTACTACTACTACTACTACTACTACTACTACTACTACTACTACTACTACTACTACTACTACTACTACTACTACTACTACTACTACTACTACTACTACTACTACTACTACTATCACACTACTACTACTACTAATACTACTACTACTACTAATAATAATAATATTATTATTAATAATATTAATAATAATAATCATCATCATATTCTGGTGAATGAAAAATAATTAACAAGTTTTCAAGTATTCAACATATTTCAAATGATTCCATTTCATATTTTCATTTTATATACTATATAAGCACCCAGTATATACGACACAGTGTGTTCTGAAAGAGAGACGGACTGTAGTACACTGGCTTAATCAATCAATCAATCAAATAGATTTCTATAGCGCTCTTTCTTCAAATTCAAGAGCGCTATAGAGCTTAATGATCTTGCAATTGCTATTGAAACTAAAATCGATTTAATTTTAAATCGATCTTTTTCCATTCAACTTTTCAATCTTCAGACACAATTAATTTATTTTAGGATGAGCTTTAAATGTTAATTTAATCGACTAAGGTTTAACTTCTATTTATGGCTGTCAAACTTTTTATCAGTTAAAATGTTTTTAAGGAAATAAAACATTTTATTTGACAATTAAACTTTTAAGTTAAATTTTCAGCTCATTAACGGACTAATTAACTTCCGTTACATGACATTTCCGTTCATTCGTTCGTCAATCAGTTAATTTTTATGGTAACTGTGGTGCTTTTTTATCAATTCTCAGTCGATCATTTTGGCGAAAAAAGAATCACTTCAAAATTTGCTAACACATTTAACTTAATTTTGTTGGCAAAAATTGATCAACTGTTTCATTCAATACCGTAAAAACTGTTTCATTATCATAATCATCATTATCATTATCATCATCATCATCGTCGTCGTCATCATCATCATCATCATCATCATCATCGTCATCATCATCATCATCATCATCGGGTGGGTGCAGCTAAGAAGTCAAAGGCTTCCCCACAGAGCTTTGTTCACTGTCCATGATTTTGATTATTCGAGTTCATACAATGGCTGTCCTGGATCGATATGCGATGGGATTTGTTGCATATATGACATCCTTGGTCTTATGGCATTGGCCAGTCTCGAGCAATTTCGATGATGCACTTCTGTCCGATTCATAGCTTGATATGGCAAACTTTCAAATTGAAATCAGACATTTTTGATGTTTGAACTTGATATGATATCACAGTGGAGTGAGATTTAGTTTCAGGGGGGATGAACCTTGATCCCTCTTACCCCTCCCCCAAATCCAGCCCTGGTAAAAAGCCTTGTTCGTGATGTGGTTACTGGGCTGTAGATTTGAAAAAATTGAATTTAGAAAATTGAATTGGTTAAAAAGAGTTTTTAAAAATATATTCAATAAAATTACCCTTGGATTGGGATACTTTTTTTGCCAGCAGACACTCAAGTTTAGGTGCCAAAAATTGTATTTTTATATTTATTTCATGAGTTTTCAAAGGATCAGTGGCGTTTTTCAAAAATCTATTTTTCAACTCATACTTTTTTCGCATTAATGTTGACATTACTTTTTAAAAGTTCATCATCTGCAAAACATCAAATTGAGCAATAACTTTTATTTAATTAAAGATTTAATTTGAGAAAAAAAAAGTTTACAAAACATATTGAATTTAATTTTTTTTCTTTTTTTCTTGAGGTCAAATTCTAAGTCCACTAAATATTTCTTATATAAAAGAATGATTCTGTCAGATTATATCACATTTCAAATTTTGAAACTCTATTAGCCTAAATCACAAGGCAGCCATTGAGTTTCAAAAATTAATTTCTCATGATTTTCTCATGATGTCTATATAAATAAATAACTAATAACTCAATTGAAGATTTAAATTACTAATAAAACACATCAATTTATACACCTTTCAAAAATTAAATATCTAAAAGTCAAATACAAAAACTCATTATGTGTGTTGGCTTCATCTTCATCAACCCGGACCTCTCATGCTTTGACTCCTACCAGCTGATACTGATAAACAACAGAGATGAATTGTATAGCAGACCAACCAAGCCTGCGTCTCTGTGGAACGAACATTATATCAGTGGTGTGTTGGGGTGGCAACTGATAGTTTTTGTGATACTTTTTTTCTTTATCTTATGTTTATGGTCTATTTTACATGGTTCTGTTTTATCATGTATTATCACTTTTTAATTTAGTTCAAAAAATATAGAATAGTTTCCATGGATAGTAGTTTCAGCATAGCACCCTCAGAGTAGACATTCATCTCAACCAACCACAACATCACTACAATATTTCAAATCATTCATAGTTCAGTCCGCAATTTGTCAAATTATTCGCCCTTCACTGCCACCACAAGATTACTACTTTTAAAGAAAATAATGATAAAATCTCCAACCCACTTCCACGTTTCTTCCTACTCCCTCCCCCACCACAACTACATTTTTCTCCTCCCCCACTCCCCCCTTCCTTCCCCCTCACTCCCTTCACTCCATCATCCACTACCCCAGGCCTGGACTTACAGACTGGAAGGGAGGGGGGTACTTGGTTGGGTGTGAGTACAAGGGGCCGTGTTGGCATGCTGGTGAATATGATGGGAGGAGGGAAAGATAAACTAGGGAGAGGTGAAGTTTGGGGGTTTGGGATTAGGGTGGTTTGGGGTTGGGATGGTTTGTGTGGAATTGGAATGGTTTGGGATGGTTTGTGGGGGTTGGGATGGTTTGAGGGGGTTGGGATGGTTCAAGGGGGTTGGGATGGTTTGAGGGGTTGTATGGTAAATGTTTGTAGAGGTTGTGTTGTGGTGGTGGATCAAAACAGATAGTTCTAGGATGTAGTGGATTGGGCTGTTATTCGAAGTGACGCTTGAAAAAGGTGTTGTAAGGTGTGGTGGGGGTGGATAATACTTTGAATTAAATTCATTTTGCATTAAATTCAAAGCGAATAATCAACTATTTCCAGTCACCTTCACCACCACCACTACCTCAGGATCTCTAGTACCCTCTTACCTGCAGGGGGTGGGGGGGATGGAGGGGTATGTGGGGGAGATGGAGGCATGCATCCATCAATACGACCCTTTGTCTCTCATTCTCCTGGAAAAGTATTCACTCACCCATTCTTCCATTTTATTTTGATCTTGCTTTTCCTTTATTTTTATCCTTTCCCTATTTTATCCAATCCATTTTTACTTCTTTTTTTCACCTCTCCATCCATCCTTTCATATCATTAGGCAACCATCCACCATTCAATCCATCTATATACCATTCCATTTATCTATTTTTTTATATCATCAATCCATCCGTCCATCCATCCATCCTTCATTTCATCCACTCATCCAGACTGGCAGACAAAAGCTGGAAGACAGTCATTCTTAGCAATAAAGAGGCGATTAAGACCGTGGTGGATGAAGGTGGATTATCTCATTCATCCACCCTTCATTTATCCATCCATCAGTCCACCTATCCACCCACCCATCCATCAGTCCATCTATTCATCCATCCATCCACCCATCTATTCACCCATCCATCCATCCATCCATCTGTCCATCCATCCATCCATCCATCCATCCATCCATCCAGAATACATGGGCATTGGCAACTCACCATACGACCAGCCCTTCCTCAAGGTAACCTCATCCAAGCAGACATTCAAGAAAATCATCCAGAAATACAACACGGTGTGTTGTTGTTGTTGTTGTGGAGTTGATGTTGTTGTTGGTGTTGTTGTTCTTGTTGTTTTTGTGGGTGGTAGTAGTGGTGGTGGTATTGGTGGTAGTGATGGTGGTGGTGGTTGTTGGTGGTGGTTGTGGTTGTTAGTGGTAGAGCTGGTGTTTTTGGCGCTCCTATTTGGAGAATAGGCTTTACGTATGATGGCATTATTATTATTATTATCATTATTTATTTAATTATCTCCCGAAGGTTGATATGAAGGAGCAGTTAGTGGTAGAGTTATTAAAGCTGCTCAGGGACCCCACACAGTAACTCATCATCATCATCATCAAAAACATCATCATCACCATCATCATCATCAACATCATCATAATCAACATCATCATCACCATCATCATCATTATCATCACCATCATCATTATCATCATCACCACCATCATCATTATCATCATCAACATCATCATCATCACCATTCCACCTGACGATCTTTGATTCAGTCACTTCCTCATTCATTGATCTATCTTCCCATCCATCCACTCCTATTCAACCACCCCACCCCTCATCCACATCACTCCCCATTCATTCACCCTCCCCCCTTTCTCTCCCCCCCCCTTCCACCACCCCCCTCTTTTTCTCTCCACCCCCCCCCCCCCCCATCCCACCCAGACACTGGCCCGACGAGACCCTTTCCAGCCTACCCACCTCCAAACTTCTGAGCACCAATCAAATCCTCTCCTCTAACTTTGTGGTCACCCCTGCGTATGGGAGCAGGTGGGGTGGGTGGAAAGGGAGGGGATGGGGAAAGAAAGGGGGTGGGTGGAAGGAAGGGATTTACTCAAAGCTTCTTTTTTTCGGTTTCATCATTTATATATATATGTTTTTTAATATTTTACTGTTCTTTTTTTTTATTTTACTGATCATTTTTTATATTTTACTGTTTATTTTTTTATTCTACTACTTATTCTTTTTATTGTTAATTTTCTCATCTTTCTCTGTTATCATCATCATCGCCATCATCATCATCATCGTCAGCATCATCGCCATCATCATCATCATCATCATCATCATCATCATCATCGCCATCATCATCATCATCAGGACACACAGTATAGTCTTGATAGATGGCAAGGGCAAGGGTGAATATTTAGAAGTTACAATGGAAATGGGTGGGACAGAAAAAGAGGCGAGGGTGGATGGGGTGGGTGGGAGTGGATGGGGTGGATGGGAGTGAATGGGTAGGTAGGGTGGAGTGATAGATGGGGGGCTAGAGTAGAGTGATGGTTAGGGTGAGTGGGGATGGTTAGGAATGGGTGGGTGAGTGGGGATGGTTAGGAATGGGTGGGTGAGTGGGGATGGTTAGGAATGGGTGGGTGAGTGGGGATGATTAGGAATGGGTGGGTGAGTGGGGATGATTAGGAATGGGTGGGTGAGTGGGGATGGTTAGGAATGGGTGGGTGAGTGGGGATGATTAGGAATGGGTGGGTGAGTGGGGATGGTTAGGAACAAAGGGTGGGTGAGTGGGGATGGTTAGGAACAAAGGGTGGGTGAGTGGGGATGGTTAGGAACAAAGGGTGGGTGAGTGGGGATGGTTAGGAACAAAGGGTGGGTGAGTGGGGATGGTTAGGAACAAAGGGAGGGTGAGTGGGGATGGTTAGGAACAAAGGGTGGGTGAGTGGGGATGGTTAGGAACAAAGGGTGGGTGAGTGGGGATGGTTAGGAACAAAGGGTGGGTGAGTGGGGATGGTTAGGAACAAAGGGTGGGTGAGTGGGGATGGTTAGGAACAAAGGGTGGGTGAGTGGGGATGGTTAGGAACAAAGGGTGGGTGAGTGGGGATGGTTAGGAACAAAGGGTGGGTGAGTGGGGATGGTTAGGAACAAAGGGTGGGTGAGTGGGGATGGTTAGGAACAAAGGGTGGGTGAGTGGGGATGGTTAGGAACAAAGGGTGGGTGAGTGGGGATGGTTAGGAACAAAGGGTGGGTGAGTGGGGATGGTTAGGAACAAAGGGTGGGTGAGTGGGGATGGTTAGGAACAAAGGGTGGGTGAGTGGGGATGGTTAGGAACAAAGGGTGGGGATGGTTGCATGAGAGTGCTGAGGCTTCACCTCTCTCAAACACCATCCAACAGATACATTCCGACATGGAACCTGGTTTACTCAATGACTACATCTCAGAAATCAATAAAGCATCATCATCATCTCCAACTTCATCATCATCATCATCATCGTCACGCTATTTTTGGAACACTAAGCTCATAGACTTCCAATTAGCTTGAAAAAGCAGTGATCTATTTGGAACTTTTGACAAATTGAGCCTGCAATGAAAACTAGTTACACCCGTCTTGACGCAATTTTCAATTAATTTTTTTAAAATTGTAGTTATATTTTTAATCTTTGAATTTAAATCTTATTATTATATTGACATCAATTAATATTATTTAGTGCCTTAATGAATTCAATTATAATTAATTGTCTAATTATTCCTCATTGTTTACTAATTATGGAGCTGCAAAAACTTTAGAATCTTTCGACATACATTGATAATGAATTTAAAGTTTTTAATTCATGAAAAGTGTTTTCAAATTATATTAATATTCATTTCACTGAAAATTGAACCCGTGGAAAGTTTATAAAGACTGTCTCGTGAAGTGATTTAAAGTGATTAAATGTTAGTTTTAAATATTAAAAAAACAATATTTAAACTAAAAAGTTTAAATATAATCACAAATTATCTAGTGTTTTAATTATTACTAAAATCCAACAGTGTTTTGAAAGACGCGTTGTGTTATAAGCAAGAAACATATCTGGCAAATTAAAAAAGAATAAAACCAATGATTATATAATTAAGTAGAATAAAAATAAAAACAAATAGTAGAGTAATAAAAAATTAATATGAATAATAAGTATAATAAGCAACAATTAATTGGAAAAGTAATAGTGTATAATAAATTAAAAGTAAAATGAACAATTATAATAATAAAGAAAAATAATAAATAATAAAAACTAATAACCTAATTTAAATAATGAGATTAGCTTATCAGTGAATAATAAAACGATGCCGATTGAAATGCCGATTCCCGCCAAATGGTCCTGATAGTAGTAGTCCTAAGGCACCACGGTAATAAAAGACTCTACATACATACAAAGGAACAGCATTGAAACACTATTATCATCATTATCACCATATTTCTTCATCATCATCATTACCATTATATTTCATCATCATCATCATCAATCTCGACTCATTAACCGCCATCATCATCATCATCATCATCTACCTATTTGCTCTAACCACCACCACCATCACACACCAATAACTTACAACCACCCCCACCACAATCATCCCCACTACCCCCACCCCCCCACTACCACCCCCACCATCCCCCCCCACCACCACAACTACCACCACCACAACTACCACCACCACCACAACTACCACCACCACCACAATTACCATCACAACTACTACCACAACTACCACCACCACTACCACCACCCCCATCACCACCACCACCCCCACCACACCACCACCAGCCCCATCACTTCCTTCCCTTGGTGTCGGTGAGTTTCTTGACGATCTGCAGAGCGAAGTGGAGACGGATGGCCAGCTCTGAGGAACATCCGTGCTTCGCGACAGATGGCAGTCTGAAAGTTCTGAACGACCTCTTCGAGTCTATGTAGGTCACGGCGCCCATCAACGGGCATAAGATCAACTTGGTGTAGTCGTCGAAGAAGTTTATCTGGTGTGTGGTTGTGGTGGTTGTTGTGGTGGTGGTGGTAGTTGTGTTGGTGGTAGTGGTGGTAGTTGTGGTTGTGGTGGTGGTGGTTGAGGTGGTGGTGGTGGTTGCTGTGGTAGTGGTGGTGGTAGTAGTTGTGGTGGTGGTAGTTGTGGTGGTGGTGATTGTTGTGGTGGTAGTGGTAGTGGTGGTTGTAGTGGTGGTGGTGGTTGTGGTGGTGGTAGTTGTGGTGATGGTAGTGGTGGTTGTGGTAGTTGTGGTGGTGGTAGTTGTGGTGGTGGTAGTAGTTGTGGTGATGGTAGTTGTGGTAGTCGTAGTGGTGGTAGTTGTGGTGGTGGTGAGATAAGTAAAGATGGTAATAATAATAACACAAACACTCCTCCACCATACAAACACTCCCTAAACCCCAACCCACCTCCTCCAAACCTCAAAGTCCCCGTCTGCCATAAAAGCACTCGTTTTACCTTCCTCCCCACTCCTCCCCTGAACCAACCATAAACCAACGCCCCCCAACCAGCCAACTCCACCACCAAACAATCCCACCCCCCATCCAACCAAACCAAACAAACAAACCCTCCTCCATCCAACCAAACCAAACAAACAAACCCTCCCCCATCCAACGCCCATCAAACCACCCCAACCAACCCCCCCCCAACCAAACCACCCAACCAAACCACCCCAACCAAACCATCCAACCCATCCATCCAACCAAACCACCCCATCCAAACCACCCCAACCACCCATCCATCCAACCAAACCCCATCCTAACCATCCAAACCAACCTGCAGGGTGCCGTTCGACAGGTGCAGGATGATGGCTGAGCGGGTCCTGAACCACGTTCTGAGGAAGGGCAGTCTGGTCATCTCCTCCCCGTCCCTTGGGCACATGTTCGCGCCTGCCTGTGGTGGTGATGATGATGATGGTGGTGATGGGGTGATGATGATGATGGTGGTGATGATGGTGGTGATGGGGTGGTGATGGGGGTGGGCGATGGTGGTGATGATGGTGATGATGATGGTGATGATGGTGGGTGATGGTGATGGGGTGATGGTGGTGATGATGATGGTGATGGTGGTGGGTGATGGTGGTGATGATGGTGATGATGATGGTGGTGATGATGTTGATGATGAGGGTGGTGATGATGATGATGGTGATGATGAGGGTGGTGATGAAGTTGATGATGAGGGTGGTGATGATGATGATGGTGGTAAAGATGAAGATGATGTTGATGATGAGGATGGTGATCAGGATGATGATGATGATGATAGCGTTTGAGAAAGAGCAGACGGAAGTCGGAACCTCTCAACTGCAAGAGACCAATTCCTACGAGAAAATGCAAGCACCCATGCTATAAGCTCAAACCATCAACCACCACAACCCTCCAACCACCTCCCAAACACCGCAACCCACACCTACCAACCCCCCCCCTTTCAACCACCCCAAACCCCCCTCAATCAACCCACCCCTCCACCCCCTTTTCCCCCTACCCAGCCACCTTGAGTAGGTGTTCGTTCATGTAGTTGCAGAAGTACTTGAGGAGGGTCACCTTCTTCGAGAGCGTGTCCGGAAACTGCTGCAGGCTGTACAGAGACTCACTGCCGTCCTTCTCGATGTACTGCATGTTGCTGTCGGTGGGTTGGTTGGTGGGTGGGTGGATTGGTGGGTGGGATGAAGATGAGGGGAGTAAATTGGCGGATGGGGGGGAGTGAATTGGTGGATGGGGGGGAGTGTATTGGTGGGTGGGGGGAAGTGTATTGGTGGGGGGGGGAGTGAATTGGTGGATGGAGGAGAGTGAATTGGTGGGTGTGGTAGAGATGTGGGTTGGATAGTGGAGTTAGTTAGGTGAATTGGTAGGTATGGTGGAAGTGTGGTTAATGTTGTGGGGGGTTGGTGATGGTGTGGTGGGTAGGATTGGTGCGAAGGTGTGTAGTGGTGTTTGATTTTTTTTATGGACAAGTGGGGATGGAGATGGTTAGTGTTGATGGATGTAAGGTGGATAAGTGAGCGAGGATCAGAGTGCAATGGGATTAGCCACAATATCAAAGCAGTCCATCTAAACCTACCAAACCCCACCCCCTCCAAAAAAATTCACCCCCCCCTCAAAATATTCAACCCCCCCCCCCAACTGACTCTCCATTCGACGTCAAGAGCATTCTAGAGGAGTCGTTGAACAGGACGCCGATGCTGTTGTCGCACAGTTGGTAGCCGAGGCCGTACTTCTCGCTGTAGTCAACCCACTTGCTCACCCAGAAGATGGGCACTGCTGCCGGGTCCTCCGCTTCCTCTGGGATGGGTGGGGGGGTAGGGTAATGGTGGGGGGGTAGGGTAATGGTGGGGGGTAGGGGGATAGTGGGGGGTAGGAGGATGGTGGGGCGTGATGGGGGGGATGGGATGGAGGAGGGATAGGGTGGAGTGGGATGGGTGGGGGTAGGGGGATAGTGGGGGATGAGGGGATGGTGGGGGATGAGAGAATGGTGGGGAATGGGATGAAATGGGATGGGTGGATGGGAGAGTGGGGTGAAATGAAAGAAATGGGTGAAAGATGTATGGGTGAGTTGGAGGATGGGTTTAAGTGATGGATGGAAAGATTGGGATTGAAAGTAAGAGTACACCACCACTCTCACCCCAACACCCTCTCCCACAACCACCCATCATCCACCGCCACCGCCACCCCCTCCCCCACACACCGTCTCCCACAACCACCCATCATCACCACCACCGCCACAACCACCCCTCCCGCACACACCCTCATTGACGAAGGGCTTGTTAATATTCTTTGACTCCATCACCATCGTGAGCATCACCAACAACTCACTCAAATGATGGTCTGCTGCTTCGTCGCCTATGTGTGTGTGTGTGTGTGGGATGTTTGTGTGTGTGTGTGTATGGGATGTTTGTGTGTGTGTGTGTATGTGTGAGGAGGACGTTTGTGTGTGTGTGTATTAACATATCCCACACATAACCTCTTCCCACATCCATCCCCCTCCGAGAAATCATATATTAAACAATCATCATCATCATCACACCCCTTCCCACACATCATATATAAATAATCATCACCACCACCACCATCATCATCATCATCAACCCCTCCCACGCACCATTCATCTTCCTCTTCTCATCGACACCCCCGTGCAGGTTTATATGCATGTGTCTGGAGCCGTCTGAGTTTGCATCCATCATCTGTTGCTGTTGCTGTTGTCGTTGTGGTGCCTGTTGACTGTTGCCTGCGTCTGTGTGTTTGTGTCTATGTGTGTTTGTATGCGTGTGTGTGTGTGTGTATGTGTGTGTGTGGGTGTATGTGTGTGTGTGTGTAGGTGTGTGTGGGTGTATGCGTGTGTGTGTGTATATGCGTGTGTGTGTGTGTGTGTGTGGGTGTATGTGTGTGTGTGTGGTTTGGTGTGTGTATGTTTGTGTGTGTGTGTGTGTGTGGGTGTATGTGTGTGTGTGTGGTTTGGTGTGTGTATGTTTGTGTGTGTGTGTGCGAAAGATATGAGCGAATATTTGAATATATTAAAACCGTCACAATCACACACACTCACTCACTCACACACACACAAACACACTCACACACCATTGACGGGCATGAGGGGCCTTCTAGCGTGGTCCTTGAGCAGGTCCATGCTGGGGGCGGTCGAGAGGCAAGAGGTGGGTAGGCCGTGAGGCAAGAGGCCTGGGTGGGATGAGGGGTGGATATTGGGTGGGTGGGTGAGGATGGGTGGATGATGGATGGATGGATGAGGATGGAAAGATTGGGATTGAAAGAAAGAGTACACCACCACTCTCACCCCAACACCCTCTCCCACAACCACCCATCATCCACCGCCACCGCCACCCCCTCCCCCACACACCGTCTCCCACAACCACCCATCATCACCACCACCGCCACAACCACCCCTCCCGCACACACCCTCATTGACGAAGGGCTTGTTAATATTCTTTGACTCCATCACCATCGTGAGCATCACCAACAACTCACTCAAATGATGGTCTGCTGCTTCGTCGCCTATGTGTGTGTGTGTGTGTGGGATGTTTGTGTGTGTGTGTGGGATGTTTGTGTGTGTGTGTGGGATGTTTGTGTGTGTGTGTGTGTATGTGTGTGGGATGTTTGTGTGTGTGTGTGTATGTGTGAGGAGGACGTTTGTGTGTGTGTGTATTAACATATCCCACACATAACCTCTTCCCACATCCATCCCCCTCCGAGAAATCATATATTAAACAATCATCATCATCATCACACCCCTTCCCACACATCATATATAAATAATCATCACCACCACCACCATCATCATCATCATCAACCCCTCCCACGCACCATTCATCTTCCTCTTCTCATCGACACCCCCGTGCAGGTTTATATGCATGTGTCTGGAGCCGTCTGAGTTTGCATCCATCATCTGTTGCTGTTGCTGTTGTCGTTGTGGTGCCTGTTGACTGTTGCCTGCGTCTGTGTGTTTGTGTCTATGTGTGTTTGTATGCGTGTGTGTGTGTGTGTGTGTGTGGGTGTATGTGTGTGTGTGTGTAGGTGTGTGTGGGTGTATGCGCGTGTGTGTGTATATGCGTGTGTGTGTGTGTGTGTGTGGGTGTATGTGTGTGTGTGTGGTTTGGTGTGTGTATGTTTGTGTGTGTGTGTGTGTGGTTTGGTGTGTGTATGTTTGTGTGTGTGTGTGCGAAAGATATGAGCGAATATTTGAATATATTAAAACCGTCACAATCACACACACTCACTCACTCACACACACACAAACACACTCACACACCATTGACGGGCATGAGGGGCCTTCTAGCGTGGTCCTTGAGCAGGTCCATGCGGGGGGCGGTCGAGAGGCAAGAGGTGGGTAGGCCGTGAGGCAAGAAGCCTGGGTGGGATGAGGGGTGGATATTGGGTGGGTGGGTGAGGATGGGTGGATGATGGATGGATGGATGAGGATGGGTGGATGATTGATGAGGTGGATGAAGCTGATCGAGGAAGGTGGATTGCAAGCAGTTAGGTAGATGTGGATGGATCAGGATGGATGACAAAGGAGAAAAAAGGTGGATGATAAGATGAATGATGGACGGATTTATAGTGGTGGAAGAGGATGGTTGTGATTTTTGTTGAACATCACCCAACGACTTATTAGCAACGGCAGACACCTCACCACACCAAAGCACCACGACCCACCCCCCAAACCGACCACACCAAACCATCCCGACCCACCCCCCAAACCGACCACACCAAACCATCCCGACCCACCCCCAAACCGACCACACCAAACCATCCCGACCCACCCCCCAAACCGACCACACCAAACCATCCCGACCCACCCCCCAAACCGACCACACCAAACCATCCCGACCCACCCCCAAACCGACCACACCAAACCACCCCGACCCACCCCAAACCGACCATACCAAACCATCCCGACCCACCCCCAAACCAACCACATCTGAAGAAGTCATCACCGATGATCTGCGTCATGGAGGGGCGCGCCTCGGGATTCGCTTGCAGGAGCTTCTCGATGAAGAGTTTGGCCTGCGGGGACATCCGGTCGCTCGGGATGTGGTATTCGTTCTTGCGGATGCGAGCGTAAGTGTCACGGAGATTGCTCGTCTCGAAGGGTGGCTTGCCGACCAGGAGCGTGTAGCTGGGTGGTGGAGGATTGAGATGTGGGTGGGTGGATGGGTGGGTTGAGATGTGGGTGGGTAGCTGAGTGGTGGAGGATTGAGATGTGGGTGGGTGGGTGGGTGGTCATAGAGGTAGTGTTAGGGAGGGGGTGGTTGTGATTGTAATGATTTTCAGGATTAAAAGGGTGATGGTGATGATGATAGTGTAGGAAAGAGGTGAAGATGGTGATGATGATGTATGATGATGACAATGATAATGGGGAGAGAGTGAAGATGATGATGATGATGATGATGATGATGTTCTACTCAAGCACTCACAGGATGCAGCCGAGCGACCACACATCCACCTCGTAACTGTGACCCTTCTTGCCCAGAATCTCGGGCGCTATGTAGTTCGGAGTGCCGCACAAGGTTCTGGGTGGGTTTTGGTGGTATGAGGGTGGGTGATGGGTGGGTGGTGGTGGTATGAGGGTGGTGGTGTGAGGGTGGTGGTGTGATGGACTGAGGTGGATGGTCGTGAAGGCTTGACGGGTGGAGATGGATGGAGATACAGTGATGGATTGGTAAAAATGAATACCACCCCTCCTCCACATCTACCCACAACCACCATTCCTCCTACTACCCCACAACAAACCCCCCCCCCCCTCCCCCGTCCATCCACAACTCACTTCTTCCTCTCGCCTGCATAGTCAACCCTCGTAGCCAGACCAAAGTCTCCGATCTTGACCTCCATCTCATCGTTCAAGAAGAGATTTCCCAGCTTGAGGTCGCGATGGATGATCTTGTTCTCGTGCAGGTATTGGCACGCCTCGGCGATTTGAAGGACAAAGTAACGGGCCTGTGATCGTGGTGGTGGTGGGAGGGTAGTGGAGGATTGGGTGTTTGGGGTGGTTGAGGGTGAGTGGAGGAGTGGGTGTTTAGGGTGGTTGAGGGTGAGTGGAGGATGATGAGGTTTGGTTGGTTGGGTGAGAGTGAAGGTCGGTTAGGGTGGTAAGATTGGGCGGAAAGTTGGTCAGGTGTGGATGAAGGGTGGGTGAGATGAGATGGTAGAAAAAGTTAGCTCTAGTGAGTGGTTGGGAGGTGATGATGATAAACAGGTGGATGGAAGTAGTGGCAGTTGAGTTTATGAGCCTGTAACAAACCTCTGGTTCTGTCACAATTTTACGACGCTTATGCAGTTCCATCAGTGACTGTTGGGAGGTGGTGGTCAGTGTGGTGTGAGAGGATAGATTGATTCCTAACCACCATTTCCCAACTCCCCTCAATCGCCCACACTCACCCCAGCCCCTCCATTACCCCTCACTTCCCTAACCCACTCGACCCATCTCTACCCACACACTGACTCTGTCGAACCATCCCTATCCACATTCTTTATCCTATCCCTAACCACACCCAAAACCAAACTCACTCTCCCCCCCCTCCACCCACCCACCCTTCGACAGCACAGCTCCAACAGCACGTAGACATTATCTGGATCCTCAAAGAAGCCGAAGATCGACACGACGTGCTTGTGTTTGAGGCTCTTGTGAATGCTTATCTCCTGTGTCATCTGGGGGGGAGGGGTTAATGATAGGGAAGTGGTGTAGAGGGTGTTGATGGGGAAGGAGGGATGAAGAAAGGTGAAAAAGGGGGGTTGAGTTGGAGAGGGTGGGTAGAATTCAATAGAAGGGTGAAAATGATGGAAGAGGGGTAGAGTTGATGAGGTTGGTGTGAGTTGATGGCAGATGATAAAAGGGGGTGAAATAACCTTCTAATAATAACAACAATAACACTAACAATAACAAGCATAACAATAACAAGCATAACAATAACAGCAAGAACAATGAGAGAACGCAACCTTTTCCTTCTGATGCGCCTTGGTGAGGAGGGTCTTGGAGACAATCTTGCCTGCCATCACCTTGTTCGTCAGGCAGTCTGTCAACTCGTAACATTTCGCAAAGCCGCCCTGTATTATGAATTAATTATTTATCATGAATAATTCATAGTTAATGAAGGTCTAAACTACGGCGTGAAAATTGTTTGAGTTTTTAAGCATATTTTTATATTTATATGAATTTTTAATTTTAATTAAAGAAAAAGCATGGCGGACTCTGACAGAAAAATATAAATTATCGTTAAGATATTTTTTATTTTTGAACAAAAATATTAGTTGAAATTAACCTTTATTTAGCAGTTAATTATATAGTAAATTCAAATAATGTTGAAATGCAACTAATTCCGTTACTTACTTTTCCAATAAACCTTCCTTTCAAATACTTTTTCTGATTCTGTGGATCAATAATAGTGTCTGGTATAGCATCTGTAGCCTTTGGTTCATTACTTCTTGAACTCATTTTTCATTAAAGTTGACTAATTGTTTCAAAAGATGACAATACCACTTGGTGGGAAAGTTATAAATGAAAGTCTTGACAGAAATGCCTCGGAGACTTTTGATTGGTTGGTCTTTAAAATTTACTTGAAATAGGAATGGCTGAGTATTAGAATTTTATTAAATATTAAAAATTGCAAAAAAAGTAAATAGCTTTAAAAATATTTTTTTACTTTTTATTCAAAATATTTTTGCCATTTTGAGTTAACTAAATTATTTAAAAAACAATTCTACATAGAAAAAAAGTTCATTTACTTAAATGTCACCTCAAAAATTTTCATACTTCATTCGAAAAGGCATTTTCATCAGCTTCTATATGTCGCATTGTGATTTTTCACCTCTCCTTGCCATTTCTTCGTCTCTGACATTACCTTTGACACCAAAGTGTCCAGGTATTCACTGCACCGTTACCATTTTTCATATTTGAAGCTTGTCTTCGGATATAAATGAATTGTGAAGATAATAGAAAATTGATGCGAAAAGTTCGATTTAAAAATAAAAGATTTTAGATTCAAAATACCAATATGCAAGATTATTAAGCCAGTCTTCCACAATCTCGCCTTTAACTTTCCTTTTTTAACATTTGAAAAATTAATGATTGAATGTTTAAAATTTTCCCGATTAAGTGAACGACCACTGGAGTTCAGCGAACTTAGCCAAGATGGAAACTGTTTGCGGTTGGGTCAATTTTTAATAAGATTTTGTTTCGGAGCTTTGGGTCATTGTTTTATCTGCCGTTAAAGTTCTCTGTGGGCGCCCATGTCCTGTAGTAAGTACCTTTCTCAAGATTAAACCAAAAGACGTATGATCATCCAACTACTGCTGTTCAAAACACAATGCGTCCCTTAATGAACGGTTAGGAAAGTAAATAACAGCGTTGACCAACAGTTGGTTCTAGGTTCGAGTGCAACCGATGTCCTACTAATTCTTGGCGTATATATATATACAATGGGTTGATGAATAAATGAATGCTAATGATTTGATGAATAAATGAATGCTAATCGAATCCACTCTATTGAGACAAACACCATGACTTCTGAAACTAAGCCCCTCCCCCATTCAAAAATATGTTATATAGTTAGCTTCTGCAAAAATAATTTGTAGATAATTTTTACATTTCCAACTAATCACGTTCCTTTTTCCTGCTTTTGTTTAGTTATTAGCAAAGGCGTCGGTCTTCTGAATATCTTGGGGGCAAGGGGGGGGGGGGAAGGGGGTCCTACCCAAAATGGGCGACGATTATGGGTTCTGGGGTCCAATCCCCCTCAATTAAATTTTTCAAACTTTTTTTTATACGAGTTTTTATAGAGTTTTAAGTAAGCAATGAATAGTTTAGTTTAAGACTATATAATCACTATAACTTCACATACTCCCGATGTATTTCTAATATTCTGTTTTATGCCATGGTTGACGATTATGCTCGTATCAAAACAAGAATTTAAGAACTTTTCTCAAAGTGGGGGTTGCACCAGCCCCAGGATCACCGCCCATAATTCTGAACAAGACTCAAGAACCTCATCTCATTACTGAACCCCTCTAACTAAACAAAAGTCTAGCGACTGAAATGTTTTCTAAAGACATCTCACAAATTAATCTGGTTATCGATGCTAATGAAGAAATGAATAGAGCTGCCAATATTTAAAAAAATGAAATATTATATTTTAATATTCAAAAGTTTTTAAAAGTATCATTATCTCAAAAATAAAATTCTTCCTTTATATATGTATTTATATCAATGAAAAAAAAGAATAAAAATGAAAACAGGAAAAAAAGTAAACTGAAATCTATAAAGTAAAAACCCCACTAATTAGTCTAAATGAATTGTACGCTAGATGAATTTTGAGCGGGGATGCATACAATGAATGAAGTTCACAATTCATTGTATGAGTAATCCTCATTATCATAATCATCTCATAAGAAAAATCTTTATTCTATCAATCTGTTTGTCTTACTATCAATAGTAGTATTTGTATTACAAGTATTACTAAATAGTAGTAGTAGTAGTAGTAGTAGTAGTACTAGTTATACTTTTTGTAAAAGTATAAACTTTCAAAATACTATAAATATTCATTTATACAAAACATGTTTGAAACATCTGATTAATTAATAGTATTAATAGTATTAATTATTGATGATACTGTGAGTGGTTTGTGAAATTCCTAAAATTTTTGCATGTGAATATTCACTTGTATGTAGTTGTAGTAGAAGTAGCATTTTAAAATAGAACAAAGCAAAAATACTTGAATTGATTAAATACATTTTATAAGTATAAAAAATTCGCGTTTCATATTAGAATTTTTGGTCGTCTATACAGTGATTAATGGGTGTCTGCGAATATAACAGATGTCCTGGAATAAATTTGAAAATAATAAAAAATATGAATTGAGTAATCATAGAAAGAATAAGCGAACACTGCTTCCGTACTCCATGGCCTAGAAAAGCTAACTCATTGCTTGGATTATGGATAATGCATATCCAGCTACGCATTCAACTACGCTTTAAAATAATATTTTATAGACAGCTTTTATAGATTGATGAATAGAGAATATATTTAAAAACTTTAAACTTTTTTTAATTATTAATTTTTCTGTCTAGACATTCACTTGAATCCCAGACAAGGAGGAAAAACTCATTTTTGAAAAAGAAAAAAATCAAAAAAATCATCTGTGCAAATTCAGAAAAAACAATTTGAGTCTTTATATTTATTTCATTCTTATAGTTCCTAAATTACTATGACACATTTTAAATAAACGAATTTTTTAGACCGATTTCTGTCAAAATGGCTGCCGTCGTCCAGCCGGCAGCCGAGTTAAAATGCGCTTTTAAATTAATATTCAGTTTTATTAGAAAGCACAGCGTGGTGTATGAGTTGCAGATGGGCTGTGAGGGTGTAAATTGACATTTCAATGTCGTACATTTTAGACTAAAATTTTTAGTCAAATAAAATTGAGAAATAATTTTATTGATGCCTGTGGCCACTTGGCAGTTTGACACAAACGTGACCCCTTCATTTTAAACAAAATCAAACATTTTCTTCATTTAAGTATTATAAATTCAATTTTTGAAATCTGTAACATTAAATTCTAATATTTTGTTTTTAGTTTAGTATGCGCCCATTTTAGTAACATTATTAAAAATTCACTTGGCCATCCCTACAAATTCAAACCTGCTACTTCCCTCTTTAAATTTGCTAATAAATTTGTCTTTTGTGTGAGAATTAATATCATTTTTAATAAATAGTTTTCTAGGACGAAAAATTCAATTTTCATTTAAACGAGTATTTTCATTAAGTTGTTTTTCTTCAAAAAGGCGTTCATTATAAAGGTTGGTCACCATTTAACTAGCATTTTTAATATTTAATTTACTTCTAATTTATACAATTCGTTAAATAATAACTTCATGCTAAATTCTTCATAGGCGTTCATTATAAACTTTATAATGAACGCCTTTTTGAAGAAAAACAACTTAATGAAAATACTCGTTAAAATGAAAATTAAAAATGCTAGTTAAATGGTGACCAGCCTTTATAATATAAAGGCTGGTCACCATTTAACTAGCATTTTTAATATTTAATTTACTTCTAATTTATACAATTCGTTAAATAATAACTTCATGCTAAATTCTTCATAGGCCTAGCAATGGGAAATGTAATTTACAATTTTACAGAAAAAGACAGTATGGAAGCTGAACCCATGTCGCCTCGTCCAGTCATGTTGGTTTTCATAATGTATAAATTAAATTTTAACATTTTCTTTTTCAAATAACAAAATATTAAAACAGAGAATCAAAGGAGGAGGTGGTGCACTCAGGAATCTCCTCGTTTGACCCTTGCTCACCCTCCGAGGAAATCACCCGCACCCCCATTGAACTGGCTGGGCCGGTGCAACGCCTGCACGACCCACGCTCCCCTTCAGACAACATTGAGAGGACGCCCATTATAACTCGTGAGTCTTTTGCATATTTGAAAACAGTGATTTTTTCTGTGATAACTCTGTGTTTATAACATTACTTTGAAAATTTCATAATTGACTCCAAAATAACGGTGTTAATTATCTTGCACAATTATTAACCAAAAAAATTCTGACACCCCAGAGGATGAGATAATAGTGAAGAGGAAAGGCAGCGAGTACAAGTTGCTGAGGGTGAAGAACGAGGCGGCTGCGGAGGACGAGGCGAGCTTCAGCATCACCGAACTCGACTCCTACCGCGAGAACCTCGACGGCAGCTACATTGTGCAGAGTGGACCGGGATATAGTGGCGAGGAGGAGATGTGGAGCTTTACAGGTAGTGAGGATGGGAGGGGCGTTTTGGTGGCAAAGTATTGTTTTTGATGACGATTTAAATATTCATGGATTATTTAATCATTTTAATATTCAATAAATATGTAAACATGTCTAATGTTCATTAATGAGTTAATCCACATGTCTATGACCACTCCATCAGATTTTCAAAGCGGAGATGATAGTGTCTTTGAACATGGAGAGATGGTCTCAATGGCGGAAAAACCCAAATGCATGTCCCTTCCGTCTCACTTGAGTCCGAAAAGGGGCTCGACGAGTGTCTCGGTCACCTCTGCAGATGGCACTAGTCGATTCAACGACGCCTTCCTGGCCAGCGCCTCAGGGGTGTCGTGGGTCGACGACAATGATTCCGACCTCATGATGAAAAAAAGTTATGATGAAAATAAAAAATGTCCTTAAAAAAGGACGCTATGCATTGCTACCGACGGTAATCACGATTCGTGGTAGATGCTGAAGCACTCCAAATGTAAAGCTACATTACATTTAAGGCATTTCTTTTCCACTTTCTTTCCACATTGCTTGCATCTTTTTTGGCCATCTTCAATTTTACCAATAAAATGATCTTTTCCATCGTATCGGACATCTGCAATCACGCTTTTAGCTAAATTCATGGATCCTTTTTTTTCTTTTTTGATCTGTTTGAAACCATATGAAAAAATTATAAATATTTCAGTTTAACATGAATAATAATAAAAACTCACATCAATTTGGCCTAGAATTGATTTCACAACCTGACGTCTAAACTGCACACATGTAAATTTTTCATTTTTATTATACTTTTTAAAAATGCACCAGGCATTGTGGACAGAGGCATCAATTAAAAAACCAAATAAAGGCCACCACCACTTTTTTAGCCTTATATTTATTCTAACATTTTCAATATTTTTATCCATTTGGTCCGTTCCAACCATGTAATGATTATATCGGTTTATAAGGAAAGGCTGTGGAATTTGGACATGTTTTTTTTGAGATGCTGACCATCTTTTCACCTCTTTTATAGGCTCCACTCCATGATTACTTGAAAGTAAAGTAACAACGCTATTATCATTCCACCTTACCACAATGATATTCGATTCTTCATCCAATAAATAGTCATATTCTCCTCTTGGCTTTTTTTTCATTATTTCAACATCTTGAATTGGACATTTTTCTATCCGGTTTTTTCAAACTGTGCCAGTTGCAAATATATTATTATTTTTTAACTGTTCAATCAACCTAAAAGAGGTGAAGAAATTATCAAAATATAACTCAAATGGAGTGTCTTTTGGTAAGCATTTTATTAGTTTAGATACCACCGATCCACCAAGTCCTAATTCGCTATTGAACTCTTCAGAGGCTCCTTGATACGGGTTACAATTTACCAAATACCCAAGCCTATTATTTAAGCACCAAACTTTATATCCAAACCTTATGGGTTTTCCTCTGATAAACTGTTTTGATGAATGCCTTCCATAATATGGCACCATTGATTCATCAATCGCCAAATGACATTCTTTGGGCCAAAATTTGAGAAATCTTTCATTCATAGCATCAAATAATGGACGCACTTTGGCCATCTTGTCTAACTTATTAATTTTCTCGTTGTCATTGCAATGCAAATATCTTAATAACTCTTCAAATCTGTTGACAGTCATAGCATTGCTTACAGCTAGATTGTGTACATCGTCGCTCTGTTCCCAGTACATCCTGCGGTTTGCCAAAGGAACATAACCTGAAAGCATGAGTATAGCCAGCACCACTCTATATTCATTTTCAGTAGCATTCAGCTGTTTTAGTTTTTGGCTGGCATATAAATTTGACATGTCTGTTATTAGCTTGATGACTGGTACATCCAAAAATAAATTAAACAATGTGAGAGGAGACATGTTTTCTAAATTTGGTTTGTCCTCTGAACTATTATCTACCAAAGCCTCCCTTCTCGTACAGCTGCCTCATCGCCATGGCGCTCAAGGACTCTGCGAAGGGATACCTTCCCGTCAGCGACATCTACAACTACATCATCAACAGGTTCCCTTACTTCAAGAGCGCCCCAGACGGCTGGAAAAACTCCACTTCGACAGGCTTCTGCACCACCTCTCTCCCTTCCTCATGTTCTCTCTTCTCCATCTCTCCTATGAGACACATTCTCATCAGAGGTCGCTACTCATGCATGAAAAAATGAAATAAATTGTTTAATAGTTTATAAATAAATATATTTTTTCTAACTCAAATCTGGGGTTTTTGATGATATTTTGCCATTTTAATATTGTTAGTTCATGTATTATGCCGTCAGCACTGCAAATAACATTCTTGCAGCGTCTTCTACCCCTTCCAAGTGCCCCTTCCACCACTCGTACTACACCTTCCGCTACACCAACAACTCCGGAGAGACCTGCATGCATCCAGCCTCCCACCTCACCATCTGCACACCCTCCTCCAAACTACTGCTCACTTTTAAACGGTGTCCTGGTATGGCTGCTTCAAGAGATGAGGGTGAGAAGGAGGGGGGGAGGGGAGGGGTGATAGGATGGGTAGGGATATTTTAAAAGAACGGTGGGTGAATGGCAGATTGAGTGATAATGAAACGACAGGCTGGTGATAAAGAAGGCAAAGCTGGTAAAAAAGTAAATTGCAATTTAACTTTCAAAAAACAAAACAAAAACTAAACAAAAACAAAACAAAACAAAAACAAAACAAAACAAAAACAAAACAAAAAAAAACAAAAACAAAAACAAAACAAAACAAAAACAAAACAAAAACAAAAACAAAACAAAAACAAAACAAAAAACAAAACAAAAACAAAAACACGTTCATTCAAGAGATTGAAATTCGATGCGTGGGAGGATGGAGGGAGGAAGAACACTCATTCCTGATTGGTCAGTCTGTTGAGCACCGTCAAAAGCGACAACTGTCAACCTATAAATGTTTTGTGAGTCCAACATCCTTTGTATGTGCATTTATTTATTTGTCCAAAATACTCATTCACTCACCCACCAACCAACCCACCCACCCACCAACCTACCCACCCACCTACCCTTGCACCCACCTTTCACCAACCCACCCACTCACCCACCCATCCACCCACCCACTCACCAACCCACCCACTCACCCACCCACCCATCCACCAACCCACCCACCCACCCACTCACAAACCCATCCACCCACCCATCCACCTATCCACCAACCCACCCACCCACCAACCCACACACCCACCAACCCACCCACCAACCCACCCACCCACCCATAAACCCACCCACTCACCAACCCACTCACCCACTCACCACCCACCCACCAACCCACCCACCCACTTACCCTTGCACCCACCTACCCACCAACCCACCCACTCACCCACCAACCCACCCACTCACCCACTCACCCACTCACCCACCAACCAACCCACCCACCCACCCACCTACCCTTGCACCCACCCACCTACCCTTGCACCCACCTACCCACCAACCCACCCACTCACCCACCCATCCACCCACCAACCCATACACCCACCCACTAACCAACTCACCCACCCACCCATCTACCCATAAACCCACCCACCCACTCACTCACTCACCAACCCACCCATCCATCCATCCACCCACCCACTCACCCACCCACCCACCAACCCACCCACCCATCTACCAACCCACCCACCCATCCACCAACCCACCCACCCACCCACCCACCCACCCACTCACAAACCCATCCACCCACCCATCCACCAACCCACCCACCCACCAACCCACCCACCCACCAACCCATCCACCCACCCACCAACCCACCCACCCACCAACCCACCCACCAACCCACCCACCCACCAACCCATCCACCCACCCACCAACCCATCAACCCACCCACCCACCAACTAACCCACCCACCCACCCAACTAACCCACCCACCCACCCAACCAACCCACCCACCCACCAACCCATCCACCCACCAACCAACCCACCCACCCACCCATCCACCCACCCACCCATCCAGCTCTTCAAAGAAATGGGCACCCTCCTCTTCATGGTCATGTCTGATGACTCATCGTGTGCAGGCGTGCTCAGTCACGTGAGTGGACCTGTCGCCATGGAAATGAGGCCAAGTAGGGATGTGCTGGTTGCTTTTTTATTTCTTTAAATAGGTCACATATTATGTGTAGAGTTTCGAAATGGAATTTTTTTTGCAGTAGTTTAAGTCTTAAGAGTTGAAAAAAAATTGCGAAAATTTCCAACTTCAAGTGCGAGGTCATAATGACGATAAAGATGATGATGATGATGATGATGATGACGAAAATGAGGATGATGATGATGACGACGAAAAGGATGATGATGATGGTGATGACGATGATGTCATGAGAGCAACAACACGCTTCAGAAGCAACCATAAAGAACAAGAGCAATAAAGACGACAACAGCGGGCTCTTGCAAGGACAATGCCTAGTGATTAGGCCATCTGATCTACACAGCATCTGCACAGTGCTACCATTGTTTCGTGCAATTAGCTTCAAAATACACGAAGATCATTATCACGACCCGCCAAAAAATTTAAATATTCAAACAGATACTTCCGGAAACTCATCTCCATCCACTTCCTGTCTCTTTCCGGCCTGGGTCACGAGGTATCAGTACGTGGATTTCTTCCAACATTTCATCTTCCGCTCCAACAATGTTGGCGACGTCAGTTTCGTTTCCGGTAGCCATCTTGAAACGGAAGTGCTTAAGTCCTACAACTGTTTCCGTTTGAGTATCAAAGACACCGAATCGCATTCGATTTCTGCCTTAGTCTACCTCAAGACCGGATGGTTAGTGGTGGGTGAGCGCTTGAAGGGTGCTTGCTTAGGTGGCGATCATAGGGCAGTTCAACTCTAACGTAAAACAAATGTTCATTTAATAGAGCTACAATTGATGTTCTTACTACAAAAAAAAGACCAGAAAGAACCATTTAACACAAAATAATAAACAGATAAACAAACAAAAACAGCACCAACAACAACAGCACCAACAACAACAGCACCATCAGATTGCAATGCTTGTGGGTGCTGAGGAGAGGGGAGGGAGTGATGGAGTGGAGGGAAGGAGCATTCCTTGACAAAGGTCTACGTTGAACCATCGAACCATTAAATTATTTGATCACATTTGTTTTTAGTATCACCGAACTGAATATTTCCCCCTAAATTCTTGTTTGGAGAAAGATTAAGTGGTCCTTTGTTTTTTATCTGTTTGCCGTTTTAAATTTTTATGTCAGTGAACCATTCAAGATTCAAATAACTTTTCATAATTTCTAATATCCTTTTCCCATCCTCTCATCTTTTTCACCCTCTGGCCTACTCAACCACTCTCCCTGCCTTGACAGAAGCTTCCTTGGTCAGACCATCAGACTGCAGGCAAGATGAAGTGCTCAACACGAATATTAGACTTTTGTATTGTGAGTGGCTGGAAAAGTTGCTATGTGGTGGTGGTTGGTTGGTAGTAGTGGTAGTGAGGGTGTGGTAGTGGTAGTAAGGGTGTGGTAGGTAGGTAGTGGTAGTGAGGGTGTGGTGGTGGTAGTGAGGGTGTGCTAGTGGTAGTGAGGGTGTGGTGGTGGTAGTGAGGGTGTGCTAGTGGTAGTGAGGGTGTGGTGGTGGTAGTGAGGGTGTGCTAGTGGTAGTGAGGGTGTGGTGGTGGTAGTGAGGGTGTAGTAGTGGGAGTGAGGGTGTGGTGGTGGTAGTGAGGGTGAGGTAGTGGTGTTTTTGGATGAAGGTGGCTCGTAGTGTGGGCTAATGAGGGATGGTGGATGAGGGTTGAGTTGTGGAAATTCTCATCATCACCACCATCACCACCACCTACCACCATCATTATCTTAGCAACCGATGCCAGCCTACAAGACCACGTGAACATCTGTCCGTATCCAGGCAGACATCTCGTTTCAAGCGTCCCTGGCAACCAGCACCACTGCTTCCTCCACTTCCTCTCTACTTGCACCCGCCATGACTCCCTCCAAGTCACCATCGTCTGCGATCCAACTAATCACCGCAAGAACTATAGCTTATTTTTTAATATTTAAAAAAAACTTTTATTTTTTCTATTTTTTCTATTTTTTGGATTTTGTTTATTTTTGTTTATTTTAATGGATTCTCCAAAACTCTGCATTCTTCGATTTACGACTTCTCGCCACAAATGCCTTCCCATAAACAGAAACTCTATTTGAGACGACGTGTGTGCGCTGGTGGGAAGAGGAGGAAGAGGAAGGAGAAGATGGATTGGGATGGAAAGATGAGGAGATGGGAGATGTTGGGAGGGTGGTAGTGCTGTCGGTGCAAGGAAAAGATGCAAAACCAGCTTGCTACGTTAGAGTTTGTTCATAACGACATTTAAATTATTTAAATCATAAATCAAATAAAATTCATTTTTTACAGAAGTTTACCCGCTTTAATAACTTGGTCCACTTTTTGTCCTATCGCAACTGTGGTGTGGGTAGACGCTCGATAATGGATCAAAAAGACCATGACCTCTCTTGGAGTTCAACCAATCTGTAACGGCCTATGGTATTCCTGGGAATGAGGTCATGTCTAGGGCGTCTGCTCTGTGGTTGGGTGACGCGTTGGTGGAAGAAGAAGTGTTTGTCTTTGAAGAAAGGAGATGTGAGAGGGTTGTGGGGGGAAGAGTGGAGAGGATTGAAAGAGATTAAATCAAATAAATGAATGGTGTGATGATGTTGTAAAAAAATTATTTTCAGAATTTTTATTAGTTTTACTTTTGAAACTTCCGCAGTGCCCTGTCATACCAGCAACAACAACAACAAAAATAATAATAATTTTTTTAATGAAAATATTAATTACAAATTCGTGGAAAATGTAAATAACATCTATGACGTAATCAAAGAAAGCGATATTAGGCACAACTCAGTAGAACCACATTCCAAAAAGTCCGTCCTATCTTTCCCACCACCACCACCATCATCATCCTCATCATCATCCTCATCATCATCATCATCATCATCATCATCATCACCATCATCATCCTCATCATCATCATTATCATCTTCTTCTTCATCATCTTTTGATATTCTTTTCATGATAGTTTTTTATCTCTTCCCGCCTATCTTCTCTCCTAATACCACAACGATAGATCAAGGCTTTCTGATGGCTATCATAACATCCTCTCAACAGCCTTTCAAACTTATTTATGCTTTTTTTATTTTGTTATTTTTCTTTTTTTGAAAGATTGTTTCCCGTAAAATAAAATAAAATATGTTGTTTACTTTGAAGCAATCTTCAAAGCATAAAAATGCGCCAAATGTACAAAGAATGTCGGGGTTTGTTCACATCACTAATTTGCGTTAAAAAGAAACGCTGGGCTGCTTCATACCTGGAAAAAAATAGTTATAAAAAAATTAATTGATATTTTTATATGTTTTTTTATAGTTCATATTAATTGGTTTGTTTTTTCGTCAGTCAATTTGAGATGTTTCATTGTCTTTATAATCAATTTGTGCTATTATTTCTGTATCTTTTTACAACCCTGCAGATTAATTTGCATCTGTTATTCCTTCTAAAATTAATTTTTCACGTTGCTTTCATATAAACATATTTTGTGTTTACCTTGTAGGCTTTTGCAAATGATAACACCCATGTTTTGAAATTTTAATGACATCTACGCCAAAATAAAACCGCCAAATGAGTGATTAATCTGAAAATATTTTTTATTCTAAAATCACAGAAAGATCGAAAATCGGTGAAAAGTAATTTTGAAAAAGTTACTGTTTCTAAGCAATTGTTACGATAGTAAGACGTTCGTCAACAAAAGACGAGAGTGTCTGTTTTTGGAAGGTTGAATGAGGTTGTCTTTCCAAACTATCGCACTGCCTTGTAGTTGATAGTGGAAAAACAATTCACCGCATGGCAATATTCTTTTTATTAGTTAATTTAATATTTCTACTGTAGCCTGCCATTGTGTTCTTGAGCAGTCCTGTACCCCCCAAGTTTTGAAACATCTTGAAGATTTGCTTGAGAGACCTTTCGTTCAGATGCTTTCCAGGCATCAGTGCATGAATTCACGTGTTATTTTGGGGTCAGTTCATGCATGCATGAACACGACTCCCATCAAACCTTGACTGCTCTCAGTAGAGCAGGAACGATCTTACTACAGCATCGAGAGATGAGTTCATAATGCTGTTCAAAGCAATCAAAAGGCACTTCAGAGCATCCGATGTAGTACCTTAGAATGCACACAAACCCATTCACACACGTTAAAAAAAAACACACACACACACACACACCCACACACACACACACACACACACACACACACACACACACACACACACACACACACACACACACACACACACACACACACACACACACACACACACACACACACACACACACACACACACACACACACACACACACACACACACACACACACACACACACACACACACACACACACACACACACACACACACACACACACACACACACACACACACACACACACACACACACACACACACACACACACACACACACACACACACACACACACACACACACATCAAAAGTCATGAACCCACAAACACTCATAAGCGCCTCAATTAGGAAAAGAAATGCGAGATCCGCAAAAGTTCGCACAGACGTTGAAGCTCACTCACAAGCGAGAGGCAAGCCTGCTCACAAGGCACACAACTCATCGGAGGCCATTTTTAATTGAATTAATTGCAAGATTGCAGCTCCGATTAACAGCTGGAGAGAGTGGGAGAGATAGAAACTGAGATATACCGTTGTAAGGAACGTGTTGAGCGCTCATGTGTTTACTCTTCGCTTTGAATATCGAGGGTTTATTCTCGGTTAAAAGTTGAATATTCGAACTTAATTAGTTGATGACTTGTTGTTGGGAAAAACTTGGAATTTATCACTGTTGTGGGTGAATGCAAGTTTCGAAATGGTTTGTTGAGTTGAAGTTTCCCTCTTTAAGCACCTTCTCTGGACGTAGTCTGCACCAATTTGCATTGATTTCGGTCGAGTTTTTACATTAAAGCCACTCTACTCTTAAGTATTGTTTCAATAACCATAAATTTGTACTACATTTAACAAAAACAACAAAAACTACTACTAATAAGAAAAAAATTTAAAAATAACTATTTCTGCTACTGTTACAGATACAACCACTACTGTATAGAACTGCCCAATTCAGGATTATTAAAACAGCATTCACAAAACTTTAAAATCCTGTAAATCACCATTAAAAGTTAACTTGATGTTAGTATTATTCGTTGTTACAACTATTGCTGGTACTTTTGATTTTGTTGTTCCACAGAAATCTTATTGTTGCATATATTTTGGATGAATGACTCCGGGCACCATTAATACGATGACGTCACATCTCAGTTCACTTTTAGTGCCATTTTATGCTCAAACCATGCTCAACTGCACATTCCATTAAAAGTGGCCTTTCGGTTGCTCCTTGCGTGAAGAATGTAAAGAAAAGAATGGATTAAAGGAATACAATGAAATACTTTTATGGCTCTTACAAGATTGTATCAGATCTGATTTTTTTCTATTTTTGTTAACCGGAATATTAAAACCATCGCTATGTAATTATTATATACCATATAATTTATATAATATAATATATAATCTTTATAATTTTTCGAGAAAAAACTGTTTCAAGATTCTGTTATTGTTGTTACTGCTAGATTAATTGGAAAAACTTTTTACTTTTACCAAGCCGCCAAGTAAAAAACCCACAACAATTTCAACAGATACCAAAGCATCTACTCCAGCAAGCACCTCAACGCCACAACATATCAAGCATGGAGGCAGAACAGGGATGTCTGAAGGATCTGAGATCTAACCGCAGACACACTCTCACTGTCGAAAGGTTTAATTCTAGTAAATTCTCTTCTTTCTCTTCTTCTCCATCTCCATTATTATCATCATCTTCATTATTATCATCATCTTCATCATTATTATCATCATCTTCATTATTATCATCATCTTCATCATTATTATCATCATCTTCATTATTATTATCATCATCATCGGCATCACCTCACGCAACTTCATTAGACTTGACGGGATTAGCTTTTGATTTCTCTGGCACGCCACAAAATTGAAAAAAACAAAAAAATGTAAAAACAAACGAAATGAAAATTTGTTTCATAAAGCGAATAAAGATAAGCCCAAGTAGTAGTAGTAGTAGTAGTAGTAGTAGTAGTAGTAGTAGTAGTAGTAGTAGTAGTAGTAGTAGTAGTAGTAGTAGTAGTAGTAGTAGTAGTAGTAGTAGTAGTAGTAGTAGTAGTAGTAGTAGTAGTAGTAGTAGTAGTAGTAGTAGTAGTAGTAGTAGTAGTAGTAGTAGTAGTAGTAGTAGTAGTAGTAGTAGTAGTAGTAGTAGTAGTAGTAGTAGTAGTAGTAGTAGTAGTAGTAGTAGTAGTAGTAGTAGTAGTAGTAGTAGTAGTAGTAGTAGTAGTAGTAGTAGTAGTAGTAGTAGTAGTAGTAGTAGTAGTAGTAGTAGTAGTAGTAGTAGTAGTAGTAGTAGTAGTAGTAGTAGTAGTAGTAGTAGTAGTAGTAGTAGTAGTAGTAGTAGTAGTAGTAGTAGTAGTAGTAGTAGTAGTAGTAGTAGTAGTAGTAGTAGTAGTAGTAGTAGTAGTAGTAGTAGTAGTAGTAGTAGTAGTAGTAGTAGTAGTAGTAGTAGTAGTAGTAGTAGTAGTAGTAGTAGTAGTAGTAGTAGTAGTAGTAGTAGTAGTAGTAGTAGTAGTAGTAGTAGTAGTAGTAGTAGTAGTAGTAGTAGTAGTAGTAGTAGTAGTAGTAGTAGTAGTAGTAGTAGTAGTAGTAGTAGTAGTAGTAGTAGTAGTAGTAGTAGTAGTAGTAGTAGTAGTAGTAGTAGTAGTAGTAGTAGTAGTAGTAGTAGTAGTAGTAGTAGTAGTAGTAGTAGTAGTAGTAGTAGTAGTAGTAGTAGTAGTAGTAGTAGTAGTAGTAGTAGTAGTAGTAGTAGTAGTAGTAGTAGTAGTAGTAGTAGTAGTAGTAGTAGTAGTAGTAGTAGTAGTAGTAGTAGTAGTAGTAGTAGTAGTAGTAGTAGTAGTAGTAGTAGTAGTAGTAGTAGTAGTAGTAGTAGTAGTAGTAGTAGTAGTAGTAGTAGTAGTAGTAGTAGTAGTAGTAGTAGTAGTAGTAGTAGTAGTAGTAGTAGTAGTAGTAGTAGTAGTAGTAGTAGTAGTAGTAGTAGTAGTAGTAGTAGTAGTAGTAGTAGTAGTAGTAGTAGTAGTAGTAGTAGTAGTAGTAGTAGTAGTAGTAGTAGTAGTAGTAGTAGTAGTAGTAGTAGTAGTAGTAGTAGTAGTAGTAGTAGTAGTAGTAGTAGTAGTAGTAGTAGTAGTAGTAGTAGTAGTAGTAGTAGTAGTAGTAGTAGTAGTAGTAGTAGTAGTAGTAGTAGTAGTAGTAGTAGTAGTAGTAGTAGTAGTAGTAGTAGTAGTAGTAGTAGTAGTAGTAGTAGTAGTAGTAGTAGTAGTAGTAGTAGTAGTAGTAGTAGTAGTAGTAGTAGTAGTAGTAGTAGTAGTAGTAGTAGTAGTAGTAGTAGTAGTAGTAGTAGTAGTAGTAGTAGTAGTAGTAGTAGTAGTAGTAGTAGTAGTAGTAGTAGTAGTAGTAGTAGTAGTAGTAGTAGTAGTAGTAGTAGTAGTAGTAGTAGTAGTAGTAGTAGTAGTAGTAGTAGTAGTAGTAGTAGTAGTAGTAGTAGTAGTAGTAGTAGTAGTAGTAGTAGTAGTAGTAGTAGTAGTAGTAGTAGTAGTAGTAGTAGTAGTAGTAGTAGTAGTAGTAGTAGTAGTAGTAGTAGTAGTAGTAGTAGTAGTAGTAGTAGTAGTAGTAGTAGTAGTAGTAGTAGTAGTAGTAGTAGTAGTAGTAGTAGTAGTAGTAGTAGTAGTAGTAGTAGTAGTAGTAGTAGTAGTAGTAGTAGTAGTAGTAGTAGTAGTAGTAGTAGTAGTAGTAGTAGTAGTAGTAGTAGTAGTAGTAGTAGTAGTAGTAGTAGTAGTAGTAGTAGTAGTAGTAGTAGTAGTAGTAGTAGTAGTAGTAGTAGTAGTAGTAGTAGTAGTAGTAGTAGTAGTAGTAGTAGTAGTAGTAGTAGTAGTAGTAGTAGTAGTAGTAGTAGTAGTAGTAGTAGTAGTAGTAGTAGTAGTAGTAGTAGTAGTAGTAGTAGTAGTAGTAGTAGTAGTAGTAGTAGTAGTAGTAGTAGTAGTAGTAGTAGTAGTAGTAGTAGTAGTAGTAGTAGTAGTAGTAGTAGTAGTAGTAGTAGTAGTAGTAGTAGTAGTAGTAGTAGTAGTAGTAGTAGTAGTAGTAGTAGTAGTAGTAGTAGTAGTAGTAGTAGTAGTAGTAGTAGTAGTAGTAGTAGTAGTAGTAGTAGTAGTAGTAGTAGTAGTAGTAGTAGTAGTAGTAGTAGTAGTAGTAGTAGTAGTAGTAGTAGTAGTAGTAGTAGTAGTAGTAGTAGTAGTAGTAGTAGTAGTAGTAGTAGTAGTAGTAGTAGTAGTAGTAGTAGTAGTAGTAGTAGTAGTAGTAGTAGTAGTAGTAGTAGTAGTAGTAGTAGTAGTAGTAGTAGTAGTAGTAGTAGTAGTAGTAGTAGTAGTAGTAGTAGTAGTAGTAGTAGTAGTAGTAGTAGTAGTAGTAGTAGTAGTAGTAGTAGTAGTAGTAGTAGTAGTAGTAGTAGTAGTAGTAGTAGTAGTAGTAGTAGTAGTAGTAGTAGTAGTAGTAGTAGTAGTAGTAGTAGTAGTAGTAGTAGTAGTAGTAGTAGTAGTAGTAGTAGTAGTAGTAGTAGTAGTAGTAGTAGTAGTAGTAGTAGTAGTAGTAGTAGTAGTAGTAGTAGTAGTAGTAGTAGTAGTAGTAGTAGTAGTAGTAGTAGTAGTAGTAGTAGTAGTAGTAGTAGTAGTAGTAGTAGTAGTAGTAGTAGTAGTAGTAGTAGTAGTAGTAGTAGTAGTAGTAGTAGTAGTAGTAGTAGTAGTAGTAGTAGTAGTAGTAGTAGTAGTAGTAGTAGTAGTAGTAGTAGTAGTAGTAGTAGTAGTAGTAGTAGTAGTAGTAGTAGTAGTAGTAGTAGTAGTAGTAGTAGTAGTAGTAGTAGTAGTAGTAGTAGTAGTAGTAGTAGTAGTAGTAGTAGTAGTAGTAGTAGTAGTAGTAGTAGTAGTAGTAGTAGTAGTAGTAGTAGTAGTAGTAGTAGTAGTAGTAGTAGTAGTAGTAGTAGTAGTAGTAGTAGTAGTAGTAGTAGTAGTAGTAGTAGTAGTAGTAGTAGTAGTAGTAGTAGTAGTAGTAGTAGTAGTAGTAGTAGTAGTAGTAGTAGTAGTAGTAGTAGTAGTAGTAGTAGTAGTAGTAGTAGTAGTAGTAGTAGTAGTAGTAGTAGTAGTAGTAGTAGTAGTAGTAGTAGTAGTAGTAGTAGTAGTAGTAGTAGTAGTAGTAGTAGTAGTAGTAGTAGTAGTAGTAGTAGTAGTAGTAGTAGTAGTAGTAGTAGTAGTAGTAGTAGTAGTAGTAGTAGTAGTAGTAGTAGTAGTAGTAGTAGTAGTAGTAGTAGTAGTAGTAGTAGTAGTAGTAGTAGTAGTAGTAGTAGTAGTAGTAGTAGTAGTAGTAGTAGTAGTAGTAGTAGTAGTAGTAGTAGTAGTAGTAGTAGTAGTAGTAGTAGTAGTAGTAGTAGTAGTAGTAGTAGTAGTAGTAGTAGTAGTAGTAGTAGTAGTAGTAGTAGTAGTAGTAGTAGTAGTAGTAGTAGTAGTAGTAGTAGTAGTAGTAGTAGTAGTAGTAGTAGTAGTAGTAGTAGTAGTAGTAGTAGTAGTAGTAGTAGTAGTAGTAGTAGTAGTAGTAGTAGTAGTAGTAGTAGTAGTAGTAGTAGTAGTAGTAGTAGTAGTAGTAGTAGTAGTAGTAGTAGTAGTAGTAGTAGTAGTAGTAGTAGTAGTAGTAGTAGTAGTAGTAGTAGTAGTAGTAGTAGTAGTAGTAGTAGTAGTAGTAGTAGTAGTAGTAGTAGTAGTAGTAGTAGTAGTAGTAGTAGTAGTAGTAGTAGTAGTAGTAGTAGTAGTAGTAGTAGTAGTAGTAGTAGTAGTAGTAGTAGTAGTAGTAGTAGTAGTAGTAGTAGTAGTAGTAGTAGTAGTAGTAGTAGTAGTAGTAGTAGTAGTAGTAGTAGTAGTAGTAGTAGTAGTAGTAGTAGTAGTAGTAGTAGTAGTAGTAGTAGTAGTAGTAGTAGTAGTAGTAGTAGTAGTAATAGTAGTAGTAGTAGTAGTAGTAGTAGTAGTAGTAGTTGTGGCTAAGTCTAAAAGTAACTATAGGATTAAGTGAGCTCAGCTAGCAAGAGGGCAATGAGGCATCAGCTTGTTCTCTCCCTCCCTCTATCGAATATCATTAAAGTTTGCTTATTAATGATCTCAAAAACAAAAAGTAATGAAGCGTGAAATGGTAATAAAGTTAATGGTAAGGAATCAATGGCTAATTTAGAAAGAAATATACATTTTGTTTGTAAACATGCTTTTTTCGCGAAGTGAATGACGGTTTTTGCTTTTTTCTGGAGGTAAAACGTGAAAATGCTACATTTCATAACAAAAAAATTGTTTCACATATTAATCCTTGAAAGGCACAAAAATAATCAAAATATGTTTAAAATATCTTTTTAAATACGGCTTTTTCCTTTTGGTTATTGTTTTCTGTCAAAATTCATGAGATATTTAAAATTTATTTTTTTAAACATAGAAAAAATTAGAAATAAAATAGCTGTATGGATGAAAGAATGAAGGCAAATAAGTGAAACAAAAACAACAACAAAAAAACTCTAAGAACAAATCTGATTGTGACTACTGCAACAAAAACAACAAAAAAACAGCAACAGTAACAATACCAAATAAAATAAAACATATTGAATTATTCTCTTCAATTTAATAAATTGTTTTTCAAAAATCTCATTAGTGTACACAAAGATTACTCTCGTGTACGTCAGTGTATGCTTGTATAAAAATAATTTGCGAGATTATATATTTGTATTGTGTGTGCGCAGGGTATCTAAGTATACATATATGTGTTTTTCCATAAATAAATAGGTGGGAGAGTGGAAAGCCTTTATGGAGTTTTTATTGTTTTGTTGTTGCAAGAGTTTGCAGTATTGCTTGTTACATTAAAAGTTCTTGCAGCTGTGGTAGTTGCAGCAGTTGTAGTCGCAGCTGTGGTAGTCGCAGCTGTGGTAGTTGAAGTTGTGGTAGTTGTACCAATTTTAGTATCAGAAGTGGTAGTTTTAATTGTTTTGAACAAATCAGAGATATGAAAAACAACTTAGTCGATGTTGAAGAGTGTCTTAGAAAGTCTACGATGCTAATAAGTATTTTAAAATCTGCTGAAAAAGTAAAACTCGTCAATTAGGTTCATGAGTTTGACAAAAAAAGTTGTAAATATTCGAGGACTTTACAACTTGTTGGACTGTAAGGAAGACTACCCTCTCAGAGCTTCCAATGCTGCCTGGATGCTTGTTGGAAACACACGATCCAAAAATGCTTTTAAAAACGCTTCACGACTGAGAAAAATGGATAACCGGCATTTTAAGTGCAACGTTGAAAATTTTAAAATTAAAAAATTAAAAGTAAAAGACTGCGATTAAAGAAGAGATGGGGCAAGTGAAAAGTCGCTTCATCAGCTCTCTGTGTGGGCATGGGGAGGCTCGGAAAAGCGGTGGTGACAAAAAGAAAAAGAACAAGTCTCCCTGCAGCCCGGAGCCTGAGCCACTCCTCGAAAGAACCACCACTCCGAACGCCCCCACAGCCACCACCAACGTCAGCTACACAGCTGCAGCAGCCGCAGAAGCTGAAAACGTTCATGAAACGGAAGTGGTGATAAACGAGGAAGGAAAAAGTCGAGTGGTTTTGATCGAAGAAAATGACGGAGAAGAGAAAAGAAGTGCTCTGAACGAACAAGAAACGGAAGGCGCATGGGAGGAAGGGAGAACAGGAAAGGAAATCGCTTCGAGAACATCCAGCGGGAACGGCGTAGCAAGACCGGTGCAAATCCGTCAGGTCACGAGGTCAGCCTGTGGTGATGACGATGATCCTGGAATAATTCGAATCAAAAAGCTTGAAGAAGGTGAAGACAGGCGAAACAAAAGTGAAAGTGAAAACAACAACAACAACAACAACAATAATGATAATAGAGGTTCTACCAAATTCTCTAAAACACACTCGTTGAAGCACCGAGTGAGGTTGTTGTTGTTGTTGTTGTGCTTGTGCTTGTTGTTGTTGTTGTTGTGCTTGTTGTTTTTGTTGTGCTTGTTGTTGTATCTTTGTTACTACTCTTTTTTGTTTTTTTTGGTGCTTTTTTTGTGTTAGCTGTTGTATTTTTGTTGGTATTCACATTTTGGTGATTGTTGTGGCTGTTGTTGATTCCAGGATGTGATAACTATATTGTTGTTCCACTAAAATTGAACATTTCCAGGAAAGTTTTTCAACTTGGATGAGATAATCAATCAATCAATCAATCAAATAGATTTCTATAGCGCTCTTTCTTCAAATTCAAGAGCGCTCGTAAATGAATTTGTTAAACAGATATGTCTTCAGATCCTTACGAAAAGTAAATAATGATTTAGAAGTAATAATAAAGAGATAATAAATAAACTTTGGAATTAAAAAAGTTAAATAAAAGGAGTCGAGGAGAACTTAATCCTAAGCTGAACTTTTTCTAAATCTCTGTATTCTTTTTCTTTAAATTTTCATTTGTTTGAAGTTTTAAAAGAGAGAAATGAAACTCTTTACAAAACATCGCTTTCTGAACACATTTTTTTGGGTTTTTTTTTGAGTCTTGAGATGTTTACAAGCGTAAGCATCTTGTTATCCACAATCATACACCACCACCACATAACTCACACAACATCTATCTTCTTTTAAAACCAGCCCTAAAAACTCTAAAAACTCACTTTCATAAAGATTCGATATGGCGAAAAAGCAAGGTAACTTGGCCGACCCTGCGAGCCAAAGTCCCGCTGGAACCAGTTCAGCCCCCCACTCCAACACGCCTCAGCGGAGGGGGTCCTTTCTCTACCGATCAAACTCTGACTTCGAAATCTCGCCTCAAACCATTTCTAGGAATTCTTCGGTCGCCAGTGATCAGTTAGTGGTGGTGGTGCGTAGTTTTATGTAGCAAAGAGATTTTTGTTTGAATGTTCAGTGAGTATGTTGTATGGGCTAGATACATAGATTTTCACTCAAATGTATTTATTCATAAAGAGTGCTTACTTTTATTTCCAATCCTATCTCATCACTCATCCTCAACTTCAATTTTGCCCTCACACCCGCACGACAGACACCCCGAAGATGTGATCATCACACCCTTTGCTCAAATCCTCAACAGCCTTCACAACGTGCACGACAACTTTAAAGCCCTCGCCGACTACTACAACAACAAGTGAGTGTGGTCACAACACATTTGCTTTTCATTGTCTTTCGAGTGATTATAATATATACATTTATTTATAAAATTTTTTATATATTATATCTTCAAAACACATTGAGTTCTCATTGTCTTTCGAGGGTTTAATGTATGCTTGTATAGATGTAGATACGAATTAAAGTCTTGTGACGCGACTGTTTGCACAGTGGAAGAGTAGGGCAGTTTCGAGCGCTGAATCAACACTGCACTGCATCCTTGTGCCTCAATCAGCGTCCAGTTTCACAACAGCATCCACCATGCTCACGAGGCGATGCAGACCTAATGCTCACGAGGCGATGCAGACCTAATGCTCACGAGGCGATGCAGACCTAATGCTCACGAGGCGATGCAGAGCTAATGCTCACGAGGCGATGCAGACCTAATGCTCACGAGGCGATGCAGACCTAATGCTCACGAGGCGATGCAGAGCTAATGCTCACGAGGCGATGCAGAGCTAATGCTCACGAGGCGATGCAGACCTAATGCTCACGAGGCGATGCAGACCTAATGCTCACGAGGCGATGCAGACCTAATGCTCACGAGGCGATGCAGACCTAATGCTCACGAGGCGATGCAGACCTAATGCTCACGAGGCGATGCAGACCTAATGCTCACGAGGCGATGCAGACCTAATGCTCACGAGGCGATGCAGACCTAATGCTTGCGATACGGCAAGTTGTTCGAATTAATGATTGCACGCTTGAGTCAGCGAGAGGTCAGCGAGAGGTCAGCGTGGAGGGTTCTGTCTCCTCTCAGCGTATCCCAGCGTATTTTGAGTGTACAACAGGAGTTTTAAATTTAGTTTTACATATATGCTTTCAAAAGTTTAACTAAGTTTTAGATTTTAAAATTGGTGAGAAATGAATTTGTGATTGTTCATTTTTCATTGCAGACTGACAGAATCAACGAAACAAAAGAATGAGTCCAGTCGATCTCCTCCAACACCAACAAAAATAACGACAACTTCTACAACGAATATCACCACCCCATCCTCTCAAACACCCTCGCCAACAACTCCAAAAGGTGTCTAGGAATGAAAATATTTTGGAATAAATATTAATTTTGCTTTTTATTTTATAGTTACTTACTCTCATATTGCATGTCAAGCTTTTCTGTTCTACTTGAGAACTGTCTTCAAACACTCGCAAGCTTTATTCTTTTTGTTTTAAATTGCTCCCAACTCCAAAAACATTTCACATCAAAATGAAACATGAAACCTCAAATAGTTCAACTCCATCAAGTTTTAGAAAGTCATAGTTTGAATTGACTTTCCAGAGAAGAGAGGAAGGTTAATCGGTTGACGTGACGTATCAGTGGCAAGTCGCTTAAGCATTCGTCTTGCTGACCACTAATCGTTGCATCAAGTCAAGACAGGAGAGTTTAATAGCGTGTAATTTCGCCATTAGACCTGAATGATGGATGGGTGATGGAAGAAGGGAGGGTGAATGAATGGATGGATGGACGAAAGGATAGAAGAATGGATGAATGAAGTCAAATAAGAAAATAGATGGGTGAACAAAAGTATGGTTATACAGATGCATAGATGGATGGCCATGTTGTTTGCTTTTTGGAAAAAGCGATTGGAAAAAGCACTTGCGATTGTTCACAAGGTCAAGCCATTTCCTTAAGAGCACTAACCAGATTAGGAAAACTGCACACTCTAACTCTTCGTACATTTAAAAAAGAAAAAAAACTTGTAAAACGCGGGAAAATTTAATGAACAGCTTTTGAATATTTAATTTAGTAATCCAGTTGCGAATAGAAAATATTCATGACGTGAGCTGAAGAAAAAATAATAATTGTTTTGCATAATTTATATACGTATAATGTTCTTAGAATAAGAAAATATATTGCTAAGCGAAGAAAATAATAAAGAAGTAATAAATAACAAAAATGCAAGAAAAAATTTAATGAATAGTAATAGACATAAAATAATAAGAATAATAAATAATAAAAGAAACTAATGAATATGCAACGAATAAGTGAGAGCACAAGGCACGGAAAGGTGCTTCTAATTGCCAATGACTGCATTCGCATTTAGAAGGGAAGTCAATTCGGTTAAGTGCGAATTGTATTTTATTGTATAATTTGTGTATCACTGTATGCTATCGTATTCTATTTTAAACTCTTTTTACTGTTGACAAAAAAATTCAGCTATTTTTCAAAAGACTACCACCAACCACCATCAACCACAACCAACCTCCATCAACCTCCACCACCAACCACCATTAACCACAACCAACCATCATTAACCACCACCAACCACCATTAACCACAACCAACCATCATTAACCACCACCAACCACCATTAACCACAACCAACCATCATTAACCACCACCAACCATCATTAACCACCACCAACCATCATTAATCACCACCAACCATCACTAACCACCACCAACCATCACTAACCACCACCAACTACTTTGGATTCAGACTTGCCTGAAGCATCGACAGAAGACAAGGATGCTGCTGCTGCTGCTGCTGATGATGATCCTCCAGATGACGTCATTAACACAGGTGAGTTTCATTAAAAAGAAAAGTATAAGGGTATGAAGAGACGATGGTGCTGATGATGATGGTGGTGGTGATGATGGTGTATATGAAGGTGATGATGATGGTGATGATGATGATGATGATGATGATGATGATGATGATGATGATGATGGGGATGATGATGATGATGATGATAATGATGATGAGGATGAGAATGATGGAGACGATGATGATGATGATTGCGGTGGCGGTTTATCTCCGAAGCCTTTGACGGCACAGACAACAGCCAGAGAGTTAGGCAAGCAAAAAGATAATAAAAGTTGAAAAACATTAGGAAAAAAAATTAAACAAACATAAATTCAAGTGATTAAAAAACAGCAAAACAAATTTATTTTTAGAGAATTAAAAAAAAAAACAAGAACTGGTGATTGAAAGAAAAAAACAAATAATAAAAGTAGGGTGGTGATGATGATGATAGAGATGAGGGCATTAGGCTGAGGAATGCTGGAATCGAGGGAAGGAGCTGCTGGAACATCTGGGCGGAAGTAAAACAGGAATAAAATAAAATAATTATGATGATGATGATGATGATGATTATGATTATTATTATTATTAAAAGAACTTTTGTTTTGAATGTTAATTCTTCGATGTTGATCTAAAGTTGAATGGCTTTGAAGATGAAGATAATGAGAATAAGGATGATGCTGATGATGATGATGATGATAGGAATTTGAAAAACAATAACAAGGATGGAAATAAGATAAGGCTGAAGAAGTTGCTGGGAAACGATGATGATGATGATGATTATATGAAATGATGATGATGATGATGATTATATTGAAATGATGATGATGATGATTATATGAAATGATGATGATGATGATGATTATATGAAATGATGATGATGATGATGATTATATTGAAATGATGATGATGATTATATTGAAATGATGATGATGAT